>CAUYRT010098845.1:0-50494 GCA_963574885.1 Lepilemur ruficaudatus
GTTGGAGCACTATGTATGTACTCTATGGACTACTTTGACAGAGTAGATTTTTGAATGTAACAAGATAAGTCAACTTGAGTGGTAATATATTTTTGGAAATCAGCTCACTACAAATTGTGACTGTAAACATTGTACTGTAAAAGCTTTGTAGTTTTCCCCCAATAAAAAAAAATAAAATAATAAAAAAAAAGAGTGATGATTTGTAAATATTTTCCCTTATTCTGCTGGTTGTCTTTTCATTTTCTTGGTGATGTCCTTTGGAGCACACAAGTTTTTAATTTTGATAAAGTCCAATCTATTAATCTTTTTAAATTTTAACATATTTAATTGACAAATAAAATTGTGTATTCAAGGGGTACAATGAGATGATCTCATATGTTTATACATTGTGTAATGATTAACACAGTCGAATTAATTACCATATACATCACCACCCACCATTACCATGGTGTGTGTATACGTGTGTGGTAAAAATAACTAAACTCTGCTCTCTTACCAAATTCCAAGTAAACAATAGAGAATTATTAACTATAATCACTATGCTATACATGAGATCCCTTGTGCACTGTTGGTGGAAATGTAAATTTGTATAGTTATTATGAAAAACTTTTTTTATTATGGAAAACAAAAATTTTTTGAGGTTCCTCAAAAATTAAAAATAGAACTACCATATCATCCAGTAATCTCACTACTGGGCATATGTCCATAGGAAATGAAATCAATATCTCAAAAAATATCTGCATCCCCATGTTCACTGCAGTATTATTCACAGTAGCCAAGATAGGGAAACAACTTCAGTGTCCATCAATAAATGATAAAGAAAATGTGTTATATATACACAATGGAATATTATTCAGCCATAAAAGAAGGGAATTCTACCATTTGTGGCAACATGAATAAAACTGGAGGACATTATGCTAAGTGAAATAAACCAGACACAGAAAGACAAATAATGTATGATCTCACTTATACGTGAAATCTAAAATAAATTGAACTCGAGACTAGACTGGTGGTTGCCAGGGCTGTGGGGTGGGGAAAATGGGGAGATGCTGGTACACACTTTAATTATAAGATAGATAGTTCTGGTGATTTAATGTACAGTACAGTGACTATAGTTAATCATACTGTATTGTTTATTGACCTTTTATCACTTGTGACTTTGGTGTTATGTTTAAGAAATCATTGATTAATCCAAGAGATCACAAAGATTTACTCCTGCACTTTCTCCTAACAGTTTTATAGTTGTATATACTCACTGTTACATTTGTGTATACAATCCACTCTGAGTTAATGCTTGTGCATGGTATGAGGTAGGGATCTAAATTAATTCTTTGGTGTGTAGATGTCCTGTTGTACCAACATGATTTTTTAAAGACTCTTTTTTTCTCACTGAATTGTCATCACCCCTTGTCTAAAACCATTTAACCATAAATGTTAGACTTTATTTTTAATGCCATTGTCACCTAATTCTAATGGACCTAATAATATATTTGGGGGAGATTTTTTCTTTTTGTTGAAAATATAGAGTTACCCTACAATTATATACCACTTTAAAAAATCTTAGCCTTCTTTACATTTAGAACCTTGATTAGCTGGGCATGATTGTGAGCACCTGTAGTCCTAGCTACTCAGGAAGCTGAGCCAGCACGATTGCTTCAGCCTGGGATTTGTAGGCTGCAGTGAGCTGTGATCACTCCACTGCACTCCAGCCTGGGTGACAAAGAAAGACCCTGGGGCAAAAAAAAAAAAGAAACTTTGAAGGATACTTTTCGATCATTTTGGACTTGCTATGATATTCTTCTTTTCAAAACCCATATTCATGATCATGATCACTTGTTACTTTTAGAATTGGCCATCAATAAAATTTTAAAATAGATCTTGAAGTTTTTGCCAAGGAGAGGACATCACATGGATTAGTCACAGCAAGGCCTTTGAGCTTTGAAATTTCTATAATCTATCCCAGAAAATATGACTATTCCTACCACTCACAATTACATCACTTTGTAATGCATGTTCTAAATGCCCCAGAGCTTTTTAGTCCAATTCTACATTATATCAATTTTTAAGATATTCTGTGTGACTAAAAAAATGATCCAAATTTGAGTTTGAATCCAATTACATGTGTTAACTGCAAATAACTTAATGGAAGAACATGTGGTAGCTAATCATCACTAAAGTATTTGTAGACAGTAACAATTTATACTGGGTCTGGTGGCTGAAGAGTATGTTTTGTCATTTGTTATTAGACATCTCCCATTTTCCCAAATTTTAATGTGCTAAAAATAAAAATGTGACCTGAAATCAAGAAAATACAATAACCTTTCTTAAAATCTCAAAGCACTTCATGGAACATATTTTTTTCCTTTGGTAAAATAGCAGTTACACACACGCACCCTTAGTCTTTCAATAGTCCTCTATAGTACAAGATTCCAAGATTACTGCTGCTCTCCTTTGAGCATTCTTTCTGTGCCTTATGATTGAATTCATTCTAGTCATTAGGGAGACTCCTTTAGAAATGTTAGGGACCCTCTTAAATTCATTTTGTGTATTTGGGGCATATTTCTCCTTATCTATATTCATCTCATCATTTTCCATCTCAAGATCATTCTCTTTGAGAGAAAAGGGAGAAGAGAAATAGAATGTAGAGTTCAGCTTTTTGTATCCTCCAAAGTTGCACCATTGTCCTTGGGCAGCAGGCCTATTTTTCCTTTGCTTTACGGTTTCAAAAAATAACTTAAAGCAAGATTGTTGTTTTTTTTTTTCACCATCAACATTTTACAATAGGCTTCCTGACATAATTCTATAAGACAATGTCATCCACTTGCACTTATCCTTAAAGGAGAAACTATATGTGAAGTTCTTTGTATGATGCCTGGCAGATCATCAGGTAGAGTCATAGTCATCATCATCCTTATTGTCATCATGTTTGTTTTTCCTTGTTCTTTTTTTCTCTTTTTGGAACTGGCTTCTTTAAAATCTGAAATTTTGGTGCAACTTTAAAGCCTTTTTTTTTTTTTTAAAGAAAAGTACAAACTCTTAATAACTAAAGAACCTCTAACCATCATCACTAATGCATCACTGTAAATTGCTTGTCTGGGTTCCCATAAGAAAACCAGATTTCTAATAAAGTCTTTGAAAAAGAAATACTGTATTTTCAGCAAACAGGAGGAACAAATTAAAAATTGGCTCCCACCCCGAAAACTTTAAGTGAGTGCACCCCATTGCTTTCAAAAGATTTTATATAAAATATTTAGACTGGAAAGTTGATCACACAGATGTGCACACCGTGTCTACTTACGCTTTGACAAAAGGAGTGGGGGGTGGGTGGGGCAGGGGTGGTCCTGCAAAAACACTGTTGTGTTTCAGTGCCTAATCAGAACTGTGTGGTCACAGTTAAACAAATATAAACTCAAAGCTACAAAGTCGTGATTAGAAGATTCTACCTCCAAAATGATCCATTCCTTGTTTATAACGCCCTGATTTTTCTTTCTTGGTGCTCACCATTTTGAAGCTGCTCTACAGGTCAAAACTACAAGTTTTACTAATATTAATTGGTAATTTTTATCATGTTTATAAATTTCTTTTTGTATGATTTAATGATGATGATGATATCAATAACAATAGTAATTATATAGAGATAACCTTCTCTAAGGAGCCCTTTCTGACTCTCAGATAATACCAACCACTTTCTTCTTTGTCACCTTACTGATTTTGTGCATGTCTATCTTGGCTACACAACGCTTCATTGTGCTTATTTGCAGCACCCAGTCCAGCTACCGGATATAGGAATATATCCCGGAATATATATAAATTGCATATGTAGATATAGCTATCTATGTATAGATAGATACAGATAGCTATAGCTACAGATAGATATAAATATACATATGGATATATTTTCCAGGATTTGGGGTCTGCTTTGTGCACAGGAAAATTTATGTCTACTCCATCTTCCCGGAAGTGAAAGTCTATAGCTTATATTTTGATCAGAGTTTCTAAAACTGTTTTTATTTATGCTCAGCATATTTCTCCTTGGGAAGGAATACAAAGATGTTCACTATGAGACATCAACTGATTGGTCTTTCTTTCCCTTATTCTTTTATCCAAAGGCAAGCTCACCAAGGACATTTGATAGGGCACACTTTTTATAGGTATATTTGCTCATAATTCTTTTGGTTTCCAGCTGGTTTTGGCTAATAGGAAGGCAGATGGAAGGAAGACAGGGAGAAGGACATCAGGGAAGTTGCCTCCTGTTTCTCTTCCTGTGGAGTCACCTTTGCCCTGCTATGTCTTTCAGTAAAGATCACCATTCCTCTCTGGACAACCTCTTGACACAACTCTCCCTTAGGCTTCCCTCCTCTCTTCAGACCTAGGGCTGGTTACAACCTCATTGTCACTAACCCCAGATACTGCATTGGCTCAATTAAGAGCCATTTTCAGAGTTTTAACCAACTCCTGACAGAAGGTATCCTTAAAATGTTTATTTCACACATTTGTTATGTTGCATTCAACATTGCCAAGTGCCATTTAGCTGGGAGGCTCTAAAGTTATCTCATCCTCCATAATTCTCCTTGACACTATGTGTCTTAGAATCCTGGTGGACTCATTTTGAGTGACAGATTTTGTTTGCATCTACTCAGGCCTCCAGACCTCATCTGGAGTCCGGTCATATAATAACATTATGGAGCTTTGACAAAATGAGATATGTCAAAGGCTTGACCTCACTGCCTGTACTCCCCTGTCCCTTGCCTCTCTAGACTTATACTTTGCTCAAGGTAGAGGTCCTCAGTATTTTTCAGCCAATTTCCAGGAACTGGAAAGTCCCTGTTTTCTTCTCTGGCAGAGCCTTTTAGTCATCTTTGCCCCTCAGGTACCAAAATACTAGCTGCCATTTCTTTGGCCCAGCTCATATTTTTGCATTTCATTTTAATTTCCAGTCAAAGAAGGTATTTATCTTGTTTCTGACCCTCTTTGTTGTTTGCTTATTTATTTTAATTAATTTATTTTTTTGTAGATCTTTCATTAGCATATTTTTGGAGCAGAGGGCATATTTCAAGGCCTAAACTCATTATGTCATCTTGGTAGGGAGTTTGCTCCATTCTTCAGAACTACAGGTGTCCTTTTGTCTTTCTTCCATGTCAGTCAACTTCTTCATAATTGTTTTGAAAGTATTGCTCTTCTCTACGACCAATGGCCACAATTTAATAAATGTTTACCAAGGATCTACCAACAGTCAGGCATGGTTCTCGGTGCTGGGAAGACAGTAGTGAGCAAGGAGGTCAAGCTGTTGCCCTGTTTATGTTAATTATGTATTCTCTTTACTGCTTTTCCGATGGTTTTCATCACCATGTTTTTATTTTTTCCCTTCTTCCATTTCCTCTTAAGCTTTTTCTTTCCTTGTGTTGTACTACAATCTCTTCTTTTAGTGCTTGTAGATATTTGAACACTTTTAAATTAAAAATTATGTATTTTGTTTTTAAAAACTATATTGTAATAATATTCTTAAAATTATTTTAATCAATATTTGGCATATTAAAAGATGTAAAGACTAAATTATTTAACATACATTTGACCAATAGCCAACTTAAGAAAAAAAAACATTCTTAATAAAGTTGAAGACTCTTCTGACCCAATTATATGCTCCCCACTCCCACCAGACCCAAGAGCTAATTTGTTTTTATCATTCTTGTGCTTATTTCCCTAAGGAATAGATAGCACTGTTATTTATGTTTTGAAATGTTACAAAAGCTATATCTTACTACATGTATTATTTGGTAACTTTTTTCACATATTTTATAGAATTCATCTATGTTCTTTTGTGTGGCTCTCTCATTTAACAACTGTATACAATTTCATTGATGGAACATAACTTATTACTTCACTCCTCTGTTAGTTGACTTTGGGTTCTTTACAAATGTTTCTAATTACTAACAGTGCTTCAAATGATATTTTTGTGCATATATTCTTTTGTATGTTTATAAGAAATTCCCTGGGTTGTGTACTTAGTAGTGAAATTGTCAGTTAAAGTTTGTTCTTCAAAGTGCTTGTATCAATTTATGCTTCCGTCAATGGAAATATCCTTCCATTGCTTGATATTCCCCCCACCATTGCTTGATATTTTTAGACTTGTTAATATTTGCCAATCTATCTCATTACATTCTTAATTCCCTGGAAGCTAGTGAAGTTTATTATGTTCCAATTTTTTTTAACCATTTCTATTTCCTCATGCTAATTACCTATTTATAGCATCACCCAATTTTGTAGTACAATGCTTTACTTTTACTTGACTTTTAGAAGTACTTTACATAATCTGTATACCCTTATTAATTATATGTGAGTTATTTCAGTTATAATATATTGATGTAAATGATTTCTCCCAGTCTGTAGCTTGTTTCTCTACATTTTTAATATTCAAAAAAATAAATTTTACTTTCCAGTTTTTTTCTTTAATGATTCTTATTTGTGTGTCTTTCTCAAGAAATTCTTTCCTTGTCTGGAATCAGAATAATATATTCTATATTGTCTACTAAAATTTTAAATTAATGCTATTCACATGAAGGTACACATACATAAATTTTGGAGTCAGTTTATAAAATTCCATGAAAGATCCTTTGACATTTTTTTGTTGTTGCTGCTATTGTAGTGTATCTACAGATGAATTTAGAGGGAAATTATACCTTTATAATATTGTCTTCCTATTAATATTCATTTAAATATTTGATGTCTTAAAACAACATTTTATAACTTCTCAGTAAAAGTTGCATACTTTTGTTAAATATATTCTTGAGTATCTGATATATATTTTTATTGCTATTAAAATATTATATTTTTTTAAACTTTATGCTCTTAAGTATTTGTTGCTGACATGTATAGATGCAATTAATTTTTGTAAATTGATTTTATATCTATTGGCATTGGTGAGTTCTCTTTCACCCTCTAAATGTATCTAGAGATTTTGTTGGGTTTTAATAGAGAATCATATTTTGTAGCCAATCACATTTTCAATGATAATGGCAACTTTGTTTCTGTTTAAAGTTATTTTCCTTGTCTTTTGTTCCTCCCAAGCTAGGGCTACCGCTACAATTTTAACTAAGAAGTGACAGTGGCATCTTTGTCCTTTTCCTGATTTTAAGGTAATATTGTTAATGTTTCATCTAATTTTTAAAGGAACACTTTAAACTGCTAAACATTTACAGTCTCAAGTTAGTCTGGTCTGTAATTTTCTATTCTCATATAATATTTGACTGGCTTTCATGTTAAAGTTTATACTAGCCTCATAAAAAGACATAATGGTTATTCTTTTTGTATTCTTGGAAGAGTCTCTATAATTATTTGTTTCTTTAATGGTTGTTTAACTTACCTGTATGATTATCTGAGTCTGTGTTTTATTTGTGAGAAGGATTTAAACTAGTGATTCAGTTTTCTTTAATGGTTATAGGACTATTTAAAATATTCTATTTTTTTCTAAAACAATTTTGGGAAGATATGTTTTTCTAGCAATTACCCATTCAGCCTGTTTTCAAGTTTACTGACAGTGTTGCTCTTATAATCATTTAACTCCTGCCACATGCCCAGCTGAGTCCTGCTTTTTCTTCCTACCAATATTTGTACCATCTCTTCTTTTTCCTGATTAATCTTGCCAGACGTATTTTACAATTAATGAATTATGTGAGATATTGTCATTAGGATAGGTGAATTTACCAAATAACCTAGATATTTGTCTTTTATTAGTCATTTCAAGGAATCATCTTTTGGTTTTCTTCATCCTATCTGGTTTTCTTCCCATTATTTTCTGTTCTTTATTATTTTCATCTAATTTATTTGGATTTATTTTGTTATTCCTTTCCTAACTACTTAAGGGGAAGACTTTGTTCAATAATCCTATTTTTTTATTTTTTTCAAATATATGTATTTTAAGGCCATAAATGTTCCTTTTGGTGCTGTTTTAGTCCCAGTCTATTAACTTTGATATGTAGTTTTTAACATTAGTTTTTATTTTAATCACTTAATTTTAATTCTAAATTTGGTTAGAAATAAGGTTTAAAGTTTCTAAACATATGAGAACTTTTTTGTTATTTCTCTGTTATTGACTACTACCTCAAATGTTGTGGTTAGAGAATGCATCCTAATAGATAATAGGTCTCTAATATTTGTTAAGACTTGCTTTATGGCCTAGTTTATGGTAAAATTTTGTAATTATTCCATGTAGGCTTAATAATATTGGGAAATATGTTGGGAAACAGGTTTCTGTATGTGTCTATTAAATCAAATTTTGTTAATCACACTATTCCAGTATTCTATATTCTTGCTATAATAACTTTTTCATACTTAATCAGTTATCATTTGGGGATTATAAAATGTATTATGAAAGTGGATTCATCCATTTCTCATTACAGTTCTGCTAATATTTGCTTTTTATATTTAGAGGCCATACATTTCTATATATACAAAGTTTTGATTATATTATTCTCTTGGTGGAGTTAATATTTTGTCATTATGCAATAACTCTTTCTATTATTCGTATGTTTTATTCTCTAAAAGTTTATTTTGACTGGTACTAATTTTATACCAGATTTCTTTTGATTAGAGTTTGCCTGGTACTATATATTTTTTTCTGTACTTTAATTTTAGCCTTTCTGTGTTCTTACCTTAGGTATATCTCTTCTAAACAGCACAGAACTAGATTTTTTTTTTTTTTTTTTTTTTTGCCAACCTGATATCAATCTCGTGACCACGGAGTTTGATCTGTTTAAATTTATTTTGATTGCCAAACTATTTGCTATTATTTATAGTCTCTCATTTCGTACTTAGAATTTGTCTTATTCTCCCTATAATTTACTTTCCCCTCAATTTTTCTGCCCTCTTTTGGATTGTTTCTGCTATTTTGTTTCAATTTTTCTTCCTCTATTCATTTTTAAGTTATACACAACATCCTGTAGCCCCTAAAACTGTTACATTGATTTTTTAACTTAAAGTCTAAAATTAATCATTTCCACCTTCTTCTGATACAATACAAAAACCTTAGAACACTAATTCTTTTAGTCCCATTTCATCTTATATTTCATTATTGTTTATGTTTCTATACTCATTAATACTCTATTTTAAAAAAAATATCATTATTGTTTTACATGTTCAGTATTTTTTAGGACTTACCAACATGTTTAAAAATTTCTTTCTTCATCTTTCTTTCTGACTCCTTTTTAAGTTAATTTTTTTTTCTTGAAGTACATCATTCCTGTAGGGAGAGTCCATAGTAACCTACTCTCAGTTTTGATTTGTCTGAAAATAGCCTATTTTGTTATTTAGAAAAAAATATTCTAAGTTGACAGTAATTTTCTCTCGGCAATTTGACCATTTCATTTCACTATGTTCTGACTTCTGCTGCAGTGGAGAAGTCAGCCATCAGTATAACTGTCTTTCCTTTACAAATAATTTGTCTTTTCTGTCTGAATGCTTTTAAAATCTTTCCCTTGGTCTAGGTGGTCTGCAACTTCACATCCAAGTGTGTAGGTATAGAATTTTAAATTTATTTTTCTTGGGATTTGTTGAGATTCCTGAATCTTTGGACTGATGTCTCATTTTGTCCTATCTTTTACCTAGAGTAAGAGCTACTGGCCATTCTCAGCTATTTGAACTAGGTGTTTAAAAGGGGTAGACTTTCTTCCAGGTTTGCCCACAATCTTGTGTCTTTCATTAAATGATCATCATCTGGATTTCTCAGGACTGTACCACTGACATTTAAGGAAATCTATATCCACTTGATGTCTGAAAGGGCTTGTGTGGGCACTCAGCTTCCTCCCATTTCCATTGGTACAGATTTCTCAGTATTTAGAAGGTTTGCTTTATAACTTTTGGTTTGACATTGTGGCTATTTCCTTCTCTTATTGAAAATGGAGTTCTTTTCCTCCTATTTTTGACTAATTTGATATTTGCAAGTGGGTTTGGGAATAATTGTGAGTTGTGACCCACGGGGCCCTTCCTTTCTGGTTTAATCTGCCCACATACATCTCGCTCTTATTGTTGTTGTTGCTATAATCTTGCTTCTAGAAAACACTGTACCTTTTTAAAATGATTTTAGCATTAGGCTCAGAATTTTTTTCCATACCACTTTCCATCCCAATATCTATGGGGGTTATTAACTTTAAATCGGGAACAAGAAAATCACATGGTGCTTTTCTCTCCATAACTTGTGTATCATCACACAATATTTCAGTGTCTCAGCTCGGGGACCAGTTATATAAAAATGAATTCATGATTATAGCAATGTCTAATGAGCAGCCTGATTGCCTGAATATCTAAGTTGCATTCCTTTATGCTATTGATCTATAATCAATAGAATTTCTAAGTGGTAACAGATTTAAACTAGTGTGTAATTTCACAAGTTTCTTTTGTGACCGATAGAATGTACAGCAGGATGGCAGTTCTGGTTAGGTGCGCCATCTGTATCAACTGAAATAAACATAGTTCACCAAGCCATAGGAATCAAATTTATGACCTTTGTTTTATTAGCACTACACTTCTACCTAAATATCAACCAATAAACCACAGACTTGGTTTCCTATTCCATAAGTAATGTGTTCTAATATTCAATCAACTTATGTTTCCATCTACCTCAATAGGTATAATACGTCCAATAACAAAATATATATTACATTTTAAGTTTCTTTTAAAAAGCATTATAAGTGTATTTATTGTTTTCTAACACATATGTTTTTTCCTCTTCTTTATATATTAGACTAGAATGTAGGTAAGATAACCAACAAAATAGGAAAAAAAGCACAAATATTTGTGTCCTCTCTTTTCTAAAATTGTGGCAAATCTATTTTTTTATTTCCTTTAGGCTACATATGATACCACTATAATTCCGTCTTTAAATCAAAGTCTAGAAGGTTTTATTTGTTTATTTTTAAGTTTAATCAATTTTGTTTTCAATGAGGAAACAAAGAAGAACAAATCTTGTCAAATTTTTAACATCCTTTCCAGGTATAGAGGGTAAAATGTGTAGGATTACCATGGTTGAGAGTCTCTGAAATCTTTGATGGCATTACCATTATTTGAAGTGGAATTTTCTTCCCTTTCCGGTAATTAGCTGGGCATTATGTCATTTGAGTATACTGAATAAGCAATCAGTTCTGTTTTAATGTACGCTTTGAAAGATGCCAATTTATCTTAAAGGAATTAATATGTTGGGAAACAATTTGAGCATAACATAGATTCTGTTTGTTTATATACGATTTTGCCTGCAAGAAGCAGTAGATGAACACAGAAAACTGCACGTAGTTCAACAACAAGACGAGTAGAAAACATCACACATGCACACATCTCAGTTCTCAAACATCTACCAGCTACCTCAGCTCACTGCATGTATTATAAACCACACCAATCCACATCTGGCGTTAAAACTTTTCATCCCATTTCAGATTACCCTCCTCCCACCACTTCCTAGTAACTCAGAAGCCACAACCCTTGCAAAACCCACTTCCACAAGCAAACGTCAGGCTTTTCCAAGGTAAAGTATCATGTCTAGTGAAGTATTTATATATTTCTTAACCATTTAACATGTCAAACTGTGCTACCAGTTTTATAAGATTCTTATATTTTTTAATGTCATTGACAAAGTTTTTGAGTGCTGTACCCCTGATGCTATTGTTTTGTAATCCTTGTAATTTTTTAAATTAAGTTTCTTATTTTGAGATAATTATAGATTCGCATCTGGTGGTAAGAAATAACACAGGTCCAGCGTATCCTCTATACAGTTCCCTGATGACAAAATCTTGTAAAACTATAGTCTAATATTATAACCAGTATATTGGTATGAAGACAGTCAAGATACGGAACACTTCTATAATCATAGGGGTCCCTCATATTGTTATTTTATAGCTGCTCTCTCTTCCCTCTTGGTTCCCTTACCTGTCTTTAACCTATGGCAATTAATAGTCTGTTCTCCATTTCTATAGTCTTGTCATTTTAAGAATGTTATATCAATGAAGTCTGTAGTATGTAATCTTTTAGGAATTGGCTTTCCTCACTCAGCATAATTCCTAGAGATTCATTAGCATTGTTGCATGCATCAGTGGTGCATTCCTTTTTCTTGCTGAGTAGTATTCCATGGTGTGGCTTTACCACAATTTGTTTAACCATTCGTGGCTGGAGAACACCTCAGTTGCTCCCAATTTTGGACCGTTACAAATAAAGCTGCTATAAACATCCATGTTTAAGTTTTTGCGTGAGCATAAGTCTTGATTTCTCTGGGATAAATGCCCAGGATTGGAAATGCTGAGCCTTCTAAGAAATTGCTAAACTGTTTTCCAGAGTGGCTGTATCATTTTACATTCTCACCAGCAACGTATGAGTGATCCAGTTTCTCTACATCCTTGCCAGAATTTGGTGTTGTCATTATTTCTTATTTTAGTCATTGTGATAGGTGTCTAGTGATATCTCATTTTGATTTTAATTTGTATTTCTCTAATGACTAATGTTGCTGAACATCTTTTTATTTATTTATCTGCCATCTGTATATCCTCTGCAGTAAAATGTCTGTTAACTTCTTTGGCTTATTTTCTAGTTGGGTTGGATTGTTTAATTTTTTTTTACTGTTATATTTTCAGAGTTCTTTTTATATTCTAGATATTTGTCTATATACTCTATATATTCTAGTCCCTTGTCACATATGTAGTTTGCAAATTTTTTCCCAGCTTGTCTTTTCATGTTCTTAACAGGATTTCTTACAGATGAAAACTTTGTTTCTTTTGCTGAGGTCCAATTTATTAATTTTTCCTTTTACGGTTCAAGCTTTGGTATCCATTAAACGATTTTGTACAGCATGCTGGTTTTAGCCATGTGCATGTTACATTATAGCAGAACTGGCTGTGCTTGGGAGAAATTTAATTAAGAGCTATTAAGATAGCAAACTTACCATCATCAAATAAGCTGTCATTGATTGGCTTAACTAAATTATGAAAACCCAGCAACATTCTAAAATGAGTTTGGAAAACTGACTTTTCTGGTTTCATGCTACACTAAGTTCATGGGAGATTTGGCAATTATGTGCTGTCTGACAAAATCAGTGAAACTCGAGAGAAAAGATCCCCACAAATTTAAATGTGAAGATTCCTTCTGTTCACAGCAGCACACTGTCTTTAGCCACTAGTCCCAGTAATTAGCCGGAAAATATCTGTCAATGAATTTAAGTACTCTTGTCAAAAGATCTTTTTTTATCTCACTGACTTTCAATTAAGTAAGACCTCTATTACAACAAAAAGCTGAATGTTTTCCAGCAAGCCCCTCAGGAAAGATACCATTTTGGCTCTGAGAACCATTATGAAAATCTGACCTTTTTACCTTTTCCTGACCAGGGCTTTCCCAGATGCAAATTTAATGGTTTAAACACGGAATACTATCAGCCTCATAAAGCATGAAACTTCATCTCGTCAAAGCAGTCATCGTAATTTAACTGGGGAGGCTGCCACCGTGCAGCGGGCTCCAGCCGTGCCCCTGCCGCGGAAGCCATCAAATCAGCCCTGCTCTTTCTTCAGCTTTCAGGGGTACTGAAAATTGACCTTGAGTTTGGTCTCTTCCATGCGGAGGAAGGAGAGGGAGGAAAATAAATTATTACATAAAACAAAGAGTATATTATTTGGTACATATGTTATGGTTTACCTTACCCCATTTCATCCTCTGAACAAGAGATTGTCTGCCTTCAACTTTTCCAGGTTTTAAAAAATCCCTCTTTATAGTCTGTGCACTCAACTTAATGAGGACCATTTGAGGAGCATAAGTGAAATGATGTCATCTGGTCTCTCTCTCCTCCCTCTCCCTCTCTCTCTAAATGCAGGATATGATCTACCCTGAAGGGGACAAAAACTATGCACACAGTCTCAGAATTATTAAAGTAAAAGCTCCGAGTCGCTTCAGGGCACCAAGCACTTATACATTTTACCAAATACTTCCTGCTCCTTCTACAATCCAAGACTATCCTTCTGGATTTACCCAGAATTTATTGAGTACCAATGTTCCAGCTGGATGTTTTAATTTTATGTGTGTTCTCACAACAACCTGCAATGCTGGCTGACACAGTTCTGGGGAGATCAGCATTAGACTTGCCTCATTACATTACACCCAGTGGAGTGCTGGGACTGGCGTGTGCTGGCTAGTAAGAGCCGATTTTCAGGAATTTTCTGAGAGTGCTTACTCAACGCAGCAATTCTTAAAAATTACATTATATAAATTTACAGTTAAATAAATTATATTCAAAACAAAGGTAAAAATACTCAAATTTCATCACCTTCTAATTATTTTACTAGATTTTGCTAGTATCCATGCCCTTGGGGTTATTTACAACTATTCTATCTGTGTGGTGGAAATGCTATATAATAGTGTTCTACTGATCGTCTCTTCACAATTCCACTTTCACTGATGTTACTTTGGTGGCTTTAAAGCAGCACTGGAGGGAGTATTTACAGCATGGAAGTCAATAAATGCTACAAATCAGGGTCTTTACTCTCCAGAGAGCTGGTAGCTGATAATTTATTAGCATACCAGTGACTAAACTTTTCTATGGCGCATACATTGTACTACGAATGATACCACATTGACTACAAGTTTTATGAATAATTGTGAATCAAAAGAGATTAACTACATGACAAAAAGGATCTCTGTGTCTTGGTGTCTTGAACTCTGATAGAAATCAGAAACATCTTTAAGTCAAATGCATTCTTTCATTGTTGTAGAAGGGCAAAGCCACACCTATCTGAGCAAGATGAATGGGGCCTCAAAGACAAGGTTTACATGAGGAAATGAAGAATCCCGAGAGAAATAACATGTCCTAAGGAGAGAAAAATGTGATTCACACAAGTATCAAGGGCAATGGTGTGAAAGAGGAGGGATTTGTGAGCACAGCCGGGTGTATACTGTCCTCTAGTTCTCTTTCTCCCACCCATGTTTATGCCAGAGTTCTGCACAATTAATCCTCTGAATGAGAAAGGGAAACAGCAGGAGCAAATATGCCATTGTGCTAAAATTGCTGTTTGATACTGACAGCCTGCACTTGGGGCTCATGTAACACTGTAGCACAACTTACAATAGAGAATTTTCTTCATTTCAGCAGGATCTTGACCCGGGACTTAGGAGTTCAACATAAGATGCAAAGCAGGAGGGTCATAGCAACCTGACTAGTCTGACTAGTCTATACTCAGATCTGCTTGGAAGTTCCAGAGGACGTACTGCATCACGGAGGGTCAGATGAGGTGAGGAGGGTTCAACATCACTATAACAGATAGATGAAAGAAGACAGAAATTGAGACAGCAAGTGTACCATGAGGCACCAGAAGACCGGCATCCCCAAGTGTATGCCGGAGGAAATGGAAGACCCCAGCTAGTGGCTAAGAGAATTATTTATATAACCACATATGGATTTATTGAACTAACTGAGAGAAATTTAAGAGGATTAAGTCTCCACATTTTTTAGGTAAGAGCTGGGCCAGGAGCTGCTGTCATATTGCAGGTCTTCAGATCTAGTTTACTCCCTGGTTGGACTGGCTGGACTGTAACAAAACCGGTTTCTCATCACCGGTTCCATGGCTTACCTATGTTCTAGACTGGGAAGGCATAAAGACAGAGTTAATATTAATATCATAACTCCTACGTGGCATTTCTGTTTTATTCAATAAAGACTGTGGATAGAAGTAATGCCTAGTATGTATTCAGATAGTTTTCCAATGAGAAGAATCTGGTACATTTTCTCTTGGCATTTTCACCATAAAATATCTTTCTTGATGAATGAATAAAACGAACTGTAGCAAACTTCAAAAACAGGCCCTCAGGTTTTGAGGAACTGTTATGAACAGATTTGGGTTTTAGTTCCAGCTCTGCCACTCTCTCACAGAGTGACCTTTTTCAAGTCACAAAACTTCTGTGTCCCTCAGCTTACCATCTGCAATGGGAAGATAATAACATTCTAAGATTCTAAGTTTGCCAATCCAAAGGAAACCATGCTCACAAAAAAAAAATGTGTTTCCAATTATTCAAGTGGCTAAATTGTCAATCGTCAGATAATATTCTTTGGAATAAATCTTTATATCAATCTTTGAAAAATATCTGGCCTAAAGGACAGTGCTAATGACTCTTTTATGGTTTAATGTGCCAATCTTCCTTTTTCATTAGCTTCACTGGCACACTAAAGAAATCTCTCTAATAATTCTCCAAGTTATTTCCATAAAAAAATTTTATACCTTTCAGACTGCATAATTATATTTCATGTGTGCATGTATGTGTGTGGGGGGATAGACAGATAGATAGATCACAGCTCAGAATTGAATTCAGACTGAATTCTCTAAAGTGTGCTCTTCCCACTTTGGGATGTAGAATAAGTCAAGCATAGACTGAACATAATTCACATCTTTTAAAGATGCTGTATCCACTAAGCCTGTTTCAAAATAAGTAAATAGTGTCTAGGCATACTTGATTGTTTATTATTACTTAACATAAAAGAGAGAATTTAACATGGAAGCAATTTTCAGATTAGTTACCATGCAACTGCTGAACTGGGATTAAAAAAAAAGCTCCAGGGGAGTTACTGCCAGTAATGATGGCATTTTTCACACATTGCTAGGAAGTGGAACAAATAAGGAGCCTGGTGTTTTTTTAAGCAGACAATAGCAACTTAAAACAAAAGAAAAAATTGGATATAAGCAGTTGGATGGTTCTCACTCTCTGACAAGGACATTGGGTGTGGCCACAGAGGAGCAGCAGCTAAATCCCACCTAAGGAATCCTATCACAGGCGGTCCACGTTCCTGAGAAGGTCTGTAGGATGGATTTATATGTATCTTGGATCCCTGATGAGCAGCATATATGCTAATAATAATAACAACAATGCTATATGGCTCATATGTGATAATAATACAGTGTAATATTGTAATAATAATAATAATAATAAATACTCTTGCACTGTAATCATAAGTTACAGAAACTATTGTCCTCTTTCTTTAATACCTATGCTGATAGGAATATTATGCTTATTTTGATCTGTAACCAAATCAGTAATAATCTTTCCATTTCGATTAATCCACTATGCTGCTTAGTAATAATTGATGCTTTCATTGGAGCACTGGCTTTCATATGTTCCGTTATTCTCACTTTATCCTTTATAATTATTCTCATACTTAAGCGAATGAAGCCTAATTCTTTCCCAGTGAATAATGGCATCTGGCCTTTCTCCAAACCCTCAATTATTTCTACTGTCATTTCCATTGTAATCACCTTTCTCTTTGTTGCAGGAGACTTTTGCTTTGAAGGCACAGTCATAAGGGCAAACACAGACTCATAAAATCAAATTAAAAAGTTACGACAAAGTGGTGCTGTATGTAAGTGACCATAGGAACAATGAGACTGGCTGGTGCTAGTAAAGATGCTGGGGCGACGAGCCACTTAATGCCATGCGTGTTTGTTTATGTGCGCAGAAGAAACTAGTTCCTGAATTATTAATTCTATAATCTAATTACACCTTCATGAGGAGCCTTGGGAGCCCGTTCCTAAGTACAGAATGCCGTAAATCCAGGAGTTCGTAACCTGGGGACTGCCTGCATTTGTGTATAGAGATTCTTTGTGTATAAATGGGTGGAAGAGAATGTAGTGGAGTGCATGAGAGAAGAACATCTTTATCCCAAGAAAAGCAACAATTTGTATCCTTATTTTGGTTAAATATTGGCTATCCACCTAACTCAGCTATAGTAAGAGAAATACTGCTTTTGACATAGTTTGCCTAATAGAGTGCTGCTACAGCCTTTCTATTTAACCTAGATGACCTTCACATTTGCCAACCCTGTGCACTGAGAGGAAGTCAAGTTGTTTGGCCCTGATAGAAATTAGAGGGGTGGGCATTGTTCACCAGGTCTGAGAGTTCTGATTATAGATCATTATTATTCTTCTTGAGTAACAGAATAGACGCTGGTCCAGGAGTCCAGGAAGCTACGTTCTAGATGTGTGTCTGCTATTATTGAGCTGTGTCTCCCTCAGCAAGCTACCTAACAACTCAGAGTTGGATTAGATAGAAATCATGATTCCTTCTAGTTCTATGTTCTAGAATTCTTACAAGGAACCATGAATATCTTTTGTAGACAAATCATGTTTAATCCGTTCACCAATGAATAACAACACTTGGGTACTCTGGAATGCAATTGGTCTAAGGGCAACTAAAATTAAGGTGATAACACCAAATTCCAAATTAAGAGTCTTTGAACTGCTAAAATAAGTGAGTGATGGGCAGTGACTTTGGTGGTCATTTTGTTGGAGGAAAGAAATACTGTTCCACGGTCTTCTCGGAGGACAACCTTGGTTCCTTAATCCCCTAGGTCCAGTCTTGATTTGGAAAGATCCCCAGAATGCATAACACAGAATGTCAATAGATTATGAGGAGGTGAGAAAATAGAAGTTAAGAATGCAAATTTATGTTGGGTCAAGTTACAATGAGCTACAAATGATTTAGACCTGTGTCATCCAATATGGTGGGCAGTAGTCATTTGGCTATTAAGCATTTGAAATGTGGTTGGTATGAGTTGAGATGAGCTGTGTGCAAAAGACACTAATTCTGAAGATTTACTAGGAAAAAAATTCAATATAAAATATCTCAATAATTTTTATATTGACTACATGTTGAAATGATTAGATTTTGGATAACATATAGTACTAACATTCAGTAACTGACGTGCTCTGATGACTGTAGCAGACATCGTAGGTTACCAAACAATTTCTGTCCCCTTTCCCTTTCAGTGATATCCCATTTTTTTTTGGTCAGGTATTCAATCTGTTGGATTATTGACTTGTTATTATTGACTTGTTATTATTTACAGAAGACAAAATCCAAATGATCAATAAACATATAAGATGCTTAATATCAGGAATAGTTAGGGTTCATTTAAATTAAACCAAAAAATGAGATGCACTTCAAATTCATCAAATTAAAAGTATTTTAAAGTCTAACAGTAGTGTCAGCAAAGATGTGGAGCTGTGGTTCCTCTCATAAGCCACTGATGGGAGCATACATTGGTACAACTTAGGAAATTCAGTAATATCTAGTATAGTTGATACTACACTTTTCAACCTCACAGTTTGTTTTCTGAATATTTACCCTAGGCACGTGGAGAAGATTGTTCATAGCAGCAGTGTTTGCAACAGTTTAATCAATACAAGAATGTGGTATACTACACAATGCAATACAATATAGCCATTAAAATGAATGAATCGGCGTCTCATGTATTAATATTTTAAAATCTCTACAACATAATAGTGATTGAGGAGAACAGTTGGAGCATGACACTTAAGTGTGATACCATTTATATAAAGTCTGAAGATATGCAGAATAATTTATTACGTATGGATACATCTGATATGCACAATAAACTGAATTCAAAATAACTCTTACCTTTGGAAAGAAAGGGGTTAGAGGGATCAGGGAAGGGTACACAGAACCTTCAATTTACATATAATATTTTATTTCCTTTAAAAAAATGAGGAGAGGACACATGTGATAAAATGGGCTAAGTGAGGACAAGCTATCCCTAAACCACTATTTAACAGAATCAAAAGTATTCACTGATTTCTCAGCCATGTATGCATTCATTAATTCATTCATTTAACAAATAAATCATTTTTGAACATCTACTCTGTGCTAAATACAGTACTGGAGACATAAAGAAAGAGAAGGCACTGGTGTGAGATTCAGAGTCGCAGGAGGAGGGTAAGGCACAGGTACTCAGTCTGGCCTGGCAATGGGCAAGGGTCGCTCAGGGAAGCCTCCTAGTGGAGCAGTCCCCTCAGTTGAGTATTCAGTAATAAGAGTGAGGGAGGGAGGCAGATGGAATAGGACAAGTGAGCATGGACACTTAGGGAAGAGGGGGAGGTAGCAGAAGCCCCAACACATGCAGAGACCCAGAGATGGAAGCAGCATGATCTCTGGGCAGAGACTACAGCCAGTTTGGTGTTGCTTTGGCCTGAAATGTGAATTAAGTGATTGGGCTGGAAATGCAGGTAAGCGGGGAGCCTGGTGAAGGATAAGGCTGTAGGTTGGAGAGGTGCAGTTTACATAGGACCTAGTGGGCCAAGTAAAGATTTTGATCTTCATTCAGGACGCACTGGGAGGACAGTGACAGATTTCATCAGGGACGGTGCCTGGTCAAACTTAGATTTTCTTGTAACACGACAGGTGTTGGAAAGGGGGAGGAACCAAAAGCAGCCAAGTGAGCTTAGAAGCGGTGCAGCTTTGAATGACAACCTGACCTAGATCAGTGGCAACACAGGTGGATTAAAGATGGGCTTGAGAAATATTTTAGATGAATCAGAAGAATTTGGAGATGAACAGATGTTGGGGAATGATGACAAAGTAGGAGGAGTAAAGGATGATGCCCATGTTTCTCCCTATAAATTCCTGTCTTTGCAGAGATAGCAGCAAAGGAAGCCAAATGTAATCATGCACTGTACCAATTCAGCTGCAAAATCTAGTGTTACAGCCTCTTTACCATATCTCTCACCTTAGACTAAGGTCATGCTATACAAAGAGTCAGCAATACCTCGGGAATCTTGTACTTCTGCCTCAGTCCTTTTTTTAAACCATCAGGGTTATGTAAAACCATATGTGCATGATAATCCGCTTTTGCCCCAGACTAGTAATGGGCTTTATGGAATCCTCTGAATATATCTGATATAGTGTAAGAGGAAAGAAACCCAAGATACGGGATAAGTGAAGACCATTAAATATAAAAGTCATAGAAGTTTAGTGGAGAGCATTGTTCAAAGTGTCCTCAGCAAACTCTACTTGAGAATGTATCCTGAAGTCTCCTAGGGAGAACCGAAGAGTGACAAATCATTTTGGAAGAGGTTCAATAATATCCTAACAGACATTGAGCTATCACACAAATAAGATACATTTATTACCAACATCTATGTCTGTTTGTGTGTTTGATTCCTTACAAAAGAAAGAGCAGAAATATCAAACTTGGGAAATATTCAAATGAAATCTTTGAATCAAATGTGAACACCTGGTGACTTGCTCTTTGGAAATTTTTAGTTTATTTATGTAAGGTTTGAAGGTAAGGTTTGAGTTGTGACTTGTTAGAGGTTTTACCTTTGTGCTTCATAAAACCCTCCAAATCACTTTCTACCAGAGACATAATATTATGCAGAGCAGCCTTGTGTTGATTTTTTTCCAACCATCATATACTTTGGGCCAAGAACCACACACTAGGAAAAGCATAACTCCCCAGTGCATCACCAGACTATTATTTTTTAATGTTCCACATAATATGAAAGAGAAAAATGTCTTCATTGTGACCAAATGCAGATGTGAGCTTTCTGAATGGACAAACATGAAGCAAATTCCAGCAGGACTAGGAGAAACCTAAAAGGAGAGTTTGAAGCAAGCCCACCTACTCTAATTTGCCTTTCATTTTCCTTTCCCACTCTCCTACCCCCCAGTAATAACATTAACAATTGTCTCTTTTGGCTTGAGGCTTGAAATTTGACCTGTTTTGTCAGTAATGGAGAAACCTGTGAGAACCCACCTGTTGGATAGAGAGCTCTCTTTAAAATAAGAAGGTTTACAAGCTAAGATGGTGAAAGAGACCCTGATCAAAATCCAGTGATGAATCTCAGAGGTGAAAAGGCAAGGAAGTGCTTGCCTATTGGGCACTCACTGGTCCCTCCTGTGAGATAGCAGTTTACTCATCTGGGAAAAAACCCTATGACAAAAATATCCATGGTACCTGCTCAGTATTCAAACCACCCAAGGCACTTTTCACTGCCCAGTGCATTTTGCCGCCCAATAAAATCAGGCACTCCAAGTTACCTCTCTGCTTTGCTACCTCTCTGCTTCCTTAATCCTATTTTGAGATAACCCATTAAAAATAAACAGCAGTGATGATGGATGGAACACTGGGAGAGAAGTTTTCTGGCCTGTCTCTGGGTGGACTATTTTTCTTGAGTGCCAGCTTTCAGTACCTTTGCTTGTTTCTTAAAAATTGAGCTGCATCTCACCACAGCACCTGTGAAAACACTGGCATCAGGGTTGATTCTTCCCACAAGGACAGGGGACCAGAGAAACTGACTGATGGAGGAGATCAATTCATGCCTTGGGGGCCCGACAGAGTGCTACACTGCTGCACATTTCCATTGCAAGTGCTGTTGTGGAAGTGCCCTGTACAGAGTCCCCTGTTGCACGGTCAGAAATCTCTGCACACAGAAAGCAAGAGGTGGAGAACAGAGATTGGCCTAGAACCTCCTCTCTCTTACCAAGCAAAACACATGAGGAATGGGGACTCACAAAACCTTCCTAAACCCATCCTCATAACTGCCACCTCACTCTTGCAGACAACACATTGGTCCTATTTTTAAAGTTGGATGTAGATGTGAAAAAAGATAGAAGTGAAATGAGCATGATATTTATAAGGAAACTACGTCTTCCCTAGGAAGTAACTGGGAAGCCCAGAGCATCCACCCCACAGGTGCAAGTGATACTGTGAATGGCTGAGGCTTCTCATCTTGTCAATTGCATGACTTTTCCCTGGGCACTTGGGCAGCCCCTGAGGACCCAGGGCTCCAGGCCAGCATCCTGAAGAGTCAGAATTCATATTTACATATTGTACACTGGAGTAGGCCAGAAAAAGGTGCTGTGAGCCTGACTTTTCCTTGTGGGTGCCTTCTTGGCAAATCT
Source organism: Lepilemur ruficaudatus (assembly GCA_963574885.1). Lineage (NCBI taxonomy): Eukaryota > Metazoa > Chordata > Mammalia > Primates > Lepilemuridae > Lepilemur > Lepilemur ruficaudatus. Next base: position 22,702 of record CAUYRT010098845.1, read on the forward strand.
TATTCATCATTTTTCTCATCTCTCAGGTCCTCAATCTCTAGCCGAGTGGACAAGCTGATCAAGACTTAGTTCACAGTCAACAATAACTTAAAATATGAACCTTCTTTGGACACACTTGCACTGAAAAACCTGCATTGTGTTTTTTGAAGAAATTGGGGGACAAATCCATCCATCCACCCACAGAGTTTCTGACTTCCTCTAACCAGCAATCTTTACCTTCACTCCACCCAGCCACCAGCTCCCATGGACACTGCTCCTTCTGGCCCCATCATCACCCAGGGGTGCTCCACCTAGAAATATCTGAGCACAGCCTGGGGGCCTAGGAATCTCACCTCCTCAATTCCAATGCGACCGCTCTTCAATCTAAGAACTTCAAAATCTCCTCCTCTCCCTTCTCATTGTCCATAATACTCCCCTTGGCTTCATTTCCTTCTCTACCCTCAGAGATCCCATAATATCACCTTGATCAGAATCCTCAGGTTCTCTGCCACCGTCTTCTTCATTTTGGTCTGACTTCATTACCACCCTTTTATGTATTAACACAAGAACACACATACGTACAGATTACATTCATGAGGAATTTATTGCCTAAATTTATTTAAAAGCATAAAAGCCTGTAGTTATTCCCTATGGTCCTGGTCATATTCCTTTGTTATTTCTTGAAGTAGTTATTTCAAATCATGACTGCATTTTCCAAGTCCACCAGCTGTCATCTATGTGCCACCTGTGTTCTTTGTCCCATCTTTTCCCGTCATTTTCAAAACTTTGTTCTCACTCCTGTACTTTTATTATTTACATCTCTACTGCTTTCTTCTTCACATCTCTTAGTCATATTCTCCTCTTTAGTATATATTTCTAGAATGTTATCCCTACTCTGTTCCTACTTCCAGTTATTTCCCCCATCTCTCTCCTACCTTGCTAGCTAAGCTCTTCAAAAGAATAATGTAATAGACCAACTCACTCAGCTGTCAGCCCCTCTTCAAACCATTGCCCCTGCCTTATCAAGATAATGATACCCTGAAAGAGCTCTGTACAAAGGTAAATAAAATTTCCAAATTAATAAATTCATTTCATTTCTCACCTGGCGGCACTTGATAATGTCAACTTTTCCTTCTTTAAAACTCTCTTGTCCATTAATGCCTTTAACCTCCTTCTTCCAGTGTTCTTGACCAGCTCTCCTTGTGCTGTTTCACTCCTAAATGACGGTTTTTCTAAGGAAATAGCAAGGATTCAAGTTCTGAGCAAAACTTGTTTCACTCAGTTGTAAGATGGGGAGAATAATGATCCTACCTCAAAGGGCCGTTGTGAAGATTAAATGAATTCACACATGGAATGTACCTAGAGTACTTCCTGGCACTCAATAATATTAGTTGTTGCTGTTGTTGCTGTTGCCATTGCTATTACGTTCTTGCCCCTCTTCCCACCCCAGAGCTCACACAGGGAGGTCTCACTCCCATCACTCCCACAAATATCCGTGTCTGATGATTCCCCCCAGATTCACCATGTCAAACACTAAACTTGTTTCATTTCCTCTTAAAAACTTACTCCTCCTCTACTAGTAGGAATCTCAATGAAGTATCTCAATGAAGTATCACCAGAATCAGGCCAAGTCCCTGCCCTCACAGGCAATGAACAAGTGAAGACATGAATGTCTTCTCAGAGAGTGACTCAGCAGAGGTGGAGGTGACTTTTTTAGAAAGGATGTTCTAGAAGAGATGACGTTTGATCAGAAAGACACCCACACCAAGACACCAAGAGATAATTAAATTATACTATTCTTGTCTTCTTAATTTTCCTGTGTCAGTCATCTCTTTCCCTCTTGTTATTGTTTTAGGCCTTCATGTGTCTTATATCAGTTATTGCCATATTTTTCTAACTAGTTTCTCTGTCTCTAGTCTTGCAGTCTTGGCGCTCTGTGTCTTTTGTGGCTCAGTAGTCTTTTAAAAATGCACGTTCCAAACCCAACTGAAAAGTGTTCAGTGCCTTCCCATTCTTCCCTTAGGGAAGCATGCAAAGACCTCCATGAATCTGCCTCTGTTTACTTTTCTAGCCTTTCACAACCACCCCTACAAATGCTCCTTCTTGCCGCATCATCACCCAGGGGTGCTCCACCTAGAAACCTCGGAGCACAGTCTGGAGCCCTAGGAATCTCATCTCCTCAATTCCAATGCAACCACCCTTCAATATAAGACCTTCAAAACCTCCTCCTCCTCCTTCTGGCTGTCCATAACCCTCTCATTGGCTTCATTTCCTTCTCTACCCTCAGAGATCCCATAATATCACTTCAATCAGAATCCTCAGATTCTCTCTCATCCTCTTCTTCATTTTGGTCTAACGTCATTACTATCCTTTTAGTTTCTACATGCATAATATTAATGTATTAACACAAAAACACACACAGGTACAGATTACATTCATGAGAAATTTATTGTCTAAATTTATTTAAAAGCATAAAGCCTGTAGTCTAGGCCCTCTCAATTACTTGCCTTCCCCACCAAAATCCAGTGATGTAATTTACTTTCTTGCTTTGGTCCATGATGTCCTTCTGGTCTACAATCCCTTTCTATCCAGCAATCATCTAAATTACCCACAAGCTTCCTAATGTCAGCAAAAGCAGAGTTTTATAATGTCTGTTCTACTTTGTACACTATTAGCAGAGCTGACCTCTCCTTCCTACATGCCTCTACTACTTCCATGTCTGCTTCTGTCTCCCCAGCTCTGAGATCCTTAGGGGTGAGAACTGTGTCTAAGCCCCAGTATCCACATAGTTCATATGTAGCTGGGCCGGGATTCGGACCCAGGTCTGACTTAAGAGTTCACTCTGTTCCCATAAAACTCCAGAATCATAATTTAACCCACAGCAAAACCAAGCTTATGATTTCACAACCAGGCTTTGAATCAAGACCCCTAGCGCATTCTTCCACAGCTTGTCTCCCACGGTCAGCCATGTTTGACTGTCATCCCATTTCTACCACTTGGGAACCCATCTGCCATACCCCCCTCAATGCCACACCTTTCCCTTGCCCCCTGAGAGTCTAATGCAACATTGGTGCCAGGATTATCCTCTTAGTGGCTGTGCTACTTCACCTAGGATCAGCCAAATGAAAGATCTGAGATACTAAGTTTAACTCCACAGGTACCTGCTTGAGTACTTGCTCTTTGAAAGGCACTGTGCTCAGAGCTACAAGCATCACACAAGGAAATCAGATATGGTCTTGCACATACAATTAGCAGAGAAGGCAGACTCACACATGTAAGCAAGATAGAAAGCAGAATGTGAACAGTAGTTCAGCAAGAATTTAGTGGGTCTTTCCTGGGCCACTGGGCAGGAGCTCTGGCACTCATTAATTCTATGGTTTATCCCCAGCAGTGAGATCAGCTTAACTCTCTGGCTCAGTGGTATGAAATTCTCAAGGACATTTCAAGTGCTGCCCCTTCTCACATAACTCTTGATGCCAGATCGCTATCCTCCATGCAACCATCCCAGTGGATCTGAGTGAAAAAACTTCTAGCAAGCCCAGACCTCATTGCTCTGGTTACTGTCATAACTTGGAGAAGACATGAGCATCTGTGAAATGCTGCTTCTCCACTGTGAAAGGCCTGGTGTTTCACTCTCCCATCCATCATCTCCAGCTCTGAACAGAGTAATAAAGGAGGTCTAGGTCTGTTCTCCACCAACATTGCACTTAGCTGTTAATCCACGGAACAGGTCTAACAACAGAGTGCCTTATTCAGACATTCTGAGAGGCTCAGAATTTTCCTGATTTGGCTTTCATTGCTATTTCCTCTCCCAGGAATTCTGGCACTGATTGCAAGGGATCTTAGAAGAAGAAAATCTGAACATCTCTGCCATGTGATAGATGCAATAGTTCTTCACCTCTGGGGTCGTCAAATCTCCCATCTGGGGATGAATCCCATCTGCAGTAATGGCAGCTCGAGGGAGGGCCCTTTCTTCCCAGGAACTGATGGGGCTAGCACTCTGTCATTCCTGCCATGGTCTTCGGTACATAATCACAGTGGATCCCCACACGTTAGCTTTCTGGTTAAGTCCTGAAAGGTCTGAATATGTAACTCCGTGCTCTAAATTACTTCAAAAGCTAAAGAAGCATAGTGGAGAAGAAAGGCTCATCTAAGTGGATAAATTTAAAATTATAGAACTGCAATTGTTGGGAGGTTACCTGCAGAAATTTCAGTTTCTCTGTAATTTCAGATGAGGAAAAGAAGCCTAAGGTCTGGCTCTCCGGTGAAACAAAAGAGGTCCACTTTACCAAACAATCTTGCAGATTGTTACCTCAATTTAAAAAATTGCAAGATTTCAAAGTAGGTCAGTTTTCTTCGAGAATGGCTAGGTTTGCACAAAGAAAGTACGCTTTTTCCTTAGGTGATACATATTATCGTGTTCCATGGAAAATCCCCCTGGGATCTGTCTACAGTCAGATAACTTTAGAAAATATTGGGTTGACGTTGAATAGGCTTCTTTACAGCAAGCCTAATCAGAGCCTTTAATAAGCTAAGATATATTATGGATTCCTAAGGTGACATAATGGAAATCAACATCCTCCTTTTGAATTCTTAATACTTTATCAGCATTTTTGCTGACAATGCACTATCTTAGTTAATCTGGTTTCTTCCTGAAGACTGTAAATTCATAGCCCTGAGTGCAACATTCCCTTATCTGTCTCTTATCTAACATGGCCTTTAAGAGTGCTAACTCTTTTGTCATCCGGCTCTCTCTAGAAATATCACATCATTAGAGAGTTAACAGAGCTGTCTAGTTTTAATAGCCTGAGACACAATTTTGAAAAATTTCAGCCAAATCCTCAGTCAGATGCTGATGATAGCTAACATTTATTGGGCACTTGTTTATTATCTCATTAAATGGTCACAGCGACCCTATGAAATAGGCAGTGTATATTTGTTGTTCCCATTTCATAAGTAAACAAACTGAAAGAGGTTAAGTAACATGTTCAAGGTCATGTGGTGGGGTTGGGATTTGTATCTTGTTCAAAAGACAAAACACGCTTATTCTTACCCATCATGCTGTGCTGTGACATGAAGAGAAAATTTAATGAGGTTGGTAGGGACATATCTAAAAGTAGACGGCTGATGGCATAAAAGTCTCAGTTATCTGCACCCCTGCCACATAGTTGTCAATAGTTTTCTCAGCATGAACTTTCCTCTCACAAGTTGCCTTAAGAAAGTCAGCAATTACAACTTGGCATGGATGGGTCAAAAGCACTGCCTTTTGAAAGACCTCATAGGCAAGTGCCCATATTGTGTGACCCACAAAGGTTTCCCCAAGGAGTGTTTAAATGCCACTACAGTGTTAGCAATTTTTTCATCTAGATTAAGGCATTGAGCATTGTTAAAATTAAAAACACTTGGAAGATGTAACACCTTTTTTTACCATTATTATTTTTAGCTATTTTTGCATTGTTCTTTTTACCTACAATAGGTAAGTGAATAATAGCTACAATGTCATTGTGTGCCTGCCATGTAGCAGAAATTGTACCAGATTCTCTACATACATTATCCCTTTTCTTCTTTGAACAACTCTGTTCAATAAGTTTTATTACATATGATGGACAAGGAGACCGAGGCTCAAGTGAGCACACGTAACTTGGCCAAATCTCCACATTTGCAAGCGGAGGACAATGATTTGAGAATGAGCTTTTTTCAGATTCCCATTCTTGTTTATGCTTATCAATATTAATATCTTAGAATGTATTCATTTGTTAGATTTCTTCCAAACTAACCACTTAGCTGATTATGTTTTGAAAAAAAGAGAATAGAAAGATGTCCTGGCTCACTCAGGTCCGTCAGAGAGCTTGTTGATGAAGACCAGGCCCATTCTGGGAGAAAAGATGTATGGAAGCCAGGAGATACACAGTATGAAATAGCACGCAGCAGTTGAAAGCTCAGGACTAGATTTTCACAGAGTAACATGGATGGATCTTAAAAGATAGAGCTGTGTAGGAAAAAATGAATATTAACAATTACTATAATTTTGTGTAAAATTTTAAATCATAAACATGAAAAATGCTACATGTTTTTATGAATATAAGCAAATTCAAGCGTGTGCATCAGTGGTTGACTAGCAAGAAAAAGGATGGATATGGAAGATTAGGCAAAAGGAGAGAGAGAAAAGAAGGGGAGAAAAGAGGAAGGAAAGAAGAATAAGAGGGAGTGAGGGAGAGAAAGAAAGATGACAATGTAATGGACCCTAGATTGGGTTGTATGCTTCATTCAACTTCCTAAGTTTTTCTAATTTTTAAAGGAAGGTGTAAAGGTAGTAGGTGGGAAAAGAAATCCACAGCTGCCAGTGGGTGATTGAAGTGCTGATGACTGAGAGTCACCAGGATGCCTATGATCACCCAAGGAGGTAGAAGAGTTGATCTGACAAGTTAGAAATGAGATGCTATATGGTAAGATAGAAATGTGCTAAATCTGAAGTTCACACCTTTGCAAGATTCCAGCACAAAGTTGAGACATATCAAATTTAGAATTAGTGCAGTGTCTTTAGCACCCAATACAGACACAATTAGGAAATGCAAACTTCCTGAAGTGATGCCTACAGATTCACATGGCACTCTGTAAATAGCCATCTATCTGGTGCCTTCTTCTTGTCGGTTGATTTTCTGACCATATAAACTAAAAAGCTAGAAACTCAAAAGAGTAAAGTAACACAAGCAGAAAAAGCATGCTTTGTTATCTGAAAGAGTTCAATCAAAGAGAAGACTGCAGGGAAGGGGCAGTTTCCATAAACCCATGGATACCAGCCCATGGAATTATTCTTGACATTCTCTGGTCACTACGGGACAGGGGTGTAATGAGTGGCTAGCTGAAAGCAAAGAGTGTGGGGAGATAGCTAGCTCATAGACCCCCAGTCCCCAACCCCCAGGATGGAGCTGAGCAAAGCAGGGTGACCTGAAGCTTATTAAGATAATACTGGAGGAGGCCAACTTCAACCACATGTTCTCATCCAATACCCGAACTGACTAGTCCCATGTTTGGAGTTTGGCAGGACTCAGAATACACTGTGCCAAGCTTTCTTCTCTTTAATTGCTAAACCCATGTTTATTTGAAAGCAGAATTAATCCATGTATTTCTGATTACCCATCAAAACTGATCAAAATGAGGCCTTGAAAAAAGCCTGTTTGATGTTCAAAAAATAATCCGAAGCCATCACTCTTGTGAACAGGAAATTGGACTTTGCCAAAAATAAACCACTCCAAATTTTGAAAGACTTCGGTTTGGTCTGATACTTTATAAGATATTTGAACCTCTTCTCTGTAGACTTGGCTCCAACTTCATCCCTCTCTCTGTCTTTTTTTAATCCATAGTTCATGCTTTTTGTTACTTAGAGCGTGGTGCCAATTTCTGTCATTTAGGATGAGAACACTGCTAAAAATTATACTGTGTAACTAGTAGCAATAAAAACATGTTATTTACTTCATATGTCAAGCCATGATTTCCACTTTCATGATAGATAATTTTTCTTTTAATCTCTTTTAATTTTCTTGCTAAATATTAATTTTTTCATCCTGATTAAAAGCTATCAATTAGTTAATTGACAAATATGAATATTACAAATTGTTGAACTTACATATCTTTTTTAAATTAAAGAAAAATCTAACCTCAATTTAGCTTTCAACTCATATACACACACACATTACATGTGTATTTTTGGGGGGACTTTGGTGTTGTCTTTTTGATTTTTTTCCATATAGAAAATTAACTATATGATTTCAACCATTGGGATTTAACCTCAGCATTTTCTGATTCAGTCATCAATTTTCTAGGGAATTGCTATAAAGTAATAAGACACAAGCACATCTGAAAATTGCTCTCACATATGACATCTCATAAAAGTCTCACATATAACATCTCATAAATGTTCTACAGATAAAATGTACAGATGGATTCATCACATTTAAATGGTCGATTCAGAAATACGAAGTTCTATACCTCTTACAAGGCTGATAATATCCACAAATATCATATAAATGTATTTTCTTTCCTCCTTAAGAAATTGACATCAGAAGCTCTTGAGTATGGTATTCCATCTGTTCTTTTAGTGAGTATGACCTGCTTGATGGTTTAATTTAATTTAAGGAACGTGAGAGTAGACAGAAGATAGCGCAGGTGTATTCATTTTCTTCCCTCACAGAATAAATGTTTCTTTTAGCTCAGTCATCTGTTCCATGGCACTGGAAAGAGCTTAACTCTCCCTCACATCTGGATATCTTTATCCTGATGAAAACTGCAATTAACGTTGCAACCCAAACTTCCATTTTCACGGAGACCCAGTGCTCCTCCTTGCTTCCTGGTGGTGCCAATGACTTAGCAGTCCCCAGCGAAGGCAGAGGCATGAGCTGACAGGGGCATAAAGGAATCAGGCAAGTGGACATCCTCATTCAGTGTCACCTGGTGCCCTGGGGCCCCAAGTGTCCCTCACAGTCTTGAAGACGCAGCTCTGGCACGGAGAGGATAGCAAGGTTAGGCAGGACTCTTCTTCTTGGGGCCTCTCTCTCATCAGGGAAATGTGGCTCCCAAGTCCCATGGAAACACTTGCAGGTGTGTAAGGTGAAAAGTCCAAGAGGTGAGCAGAACTAGAAAACACCAGAAATCATGGGGAAACTGAATGAAAGGACCAGGAGTGCCAGTTGGCAGGTCTGTAATCAAAACACAAATCCCCTCCAGGCTGAGATCTTGGACAGCTCTGGCACTGTGTTCACTGGGGCTGCACCCTTTGGTCTTGCTGGGTGAGCGGCAGCAGGCACTGACACTTACCAGGGCTCCGACTCTGAGACAGAAACTGAGGGGTGTGCAGCCCTCTCTGGGCTTTTTGTTTTTGTCAGAGAAAATGCAGAAACTATCTAACAAAGTCATTAGATTTTTTTTAAAAAACAAAACTTTTTTTTTTTTTTAGTCATGAGAGTAACATGCTCCTTATAGAAAATTCTGTACATAGAGAAAAATGTAAGGAATAAAATAAAAATAATCCTGAGATAAACATTGTTAATGTTTTGAAGTATTTTCCTCCACCATTTTGTGTGTTTTTCTGACCAAACTGGAAGGGTGATCCATCCATGTAGAGTTTGGGGCTATGCTTTTTTATTTATTACAATATGAGTACTTCCACCGGGTAATTAAATGGCCTTCAAAAGGTAATTTGGGATGACTGCATAGCTATTTTCTTTAATGGATCAATGTTGAAATGTTTTGAGTTGGATAAGATCGTAGGCCTTTTCTAATAAGTACAAGCAGTTCTTAGATTTTTCTCAATGTGTTCCATTTTCTCTTTTCCATTAGGCATTCTTACGGAGCAGGGTAGTGGTAGAAGGACTAATTCAGCAGGTTCATGGAGAAACTAGCAAAGTGGATCTCCAGGCTTTTGGAGTTTTGAGCTCTGAGCTCACCAGTGGTGGAATTCCACTCTGCAATCTCAGTCTGCAAGAGTGGGAGGCAGTAAATGCCATGCTGGCACTTCTCCTTCCCTCATGTTTCTGAATTTCTCATTTCTTTTCAGGATGTTGGGGAATGATAGGACATACTGAAAAAAATGAAACAATAAATAGAAGAGCAAGCAAAGAATTCACAAGAAATGAGCATACACTGCTATGGTAGGGATAATGACAAACTTTGATTGAACTGGTGATTAAATACCCATCACAAAAAAAGGTTAAACAAAGGGTTTCTATACTGGAAATGTGAGGGTAACAAGAGAAAGAACATGAGACATCTTGTGGGAGACAAAGAAAAGAGAAAAATAACAAAGATCATTTTGGTCAAATTAAATCCCATGTTTGCATACATAGCTGGTAAAACTACACATTAAAAAAAAAATCCAGGGAATAATTAGCACAATATTGAGGACAGCAGGTAGGAGCTTGTGATAAGTCCCATAAAGGGCTTTTGCATGCTGGCAATGTTTGAGGTCTAGACCTGGGCGGCTTGGCGGCTTCATGGTATGGCAGTTAATCTGTGAAAGGTCCTATGTTCATGCACTTTTCTGTGTGATAAACTCAAGAGTAAGACAAAAAGAATCTAATCAATTGCTGGACATACTTTCAAGATTGTGGTAATTGTTTGTTTTTGGACTGGAGGAGAAAAAATTATACAACAGAGAATATATAGAAGAGAAAGAGCCTTTTGCTTAAAGGGGAAAAATGGAAAGAGAACTCACATGTGGGATTTGGGACCAGGAAGGACAAAAAGATGCTCTTAGTTTGTGAACAGTTACTTAGATACAAGAGTTGTGTGAAGTTCTTAAGGGTGAGTAAATTAAACTCTTGGTCATTCGGTCATTAAGGAACATATAAGAAATGAGAAACAATCAAGACAATGAAGTAAGGATTCCTAGTTATGTATGTGTGTGTGTGTACATCTATGTATGTGTGTGTGTGTGTATGACTGAATATATTAAACAACAGTGGCAATCACCTTTGCTCAATGTAATTCATTAATTTCAGGGAAGCAAAAAGTCTAAGTTGCAGTTCTTCTAAACTGCTTTTAATATTTTCTAAGTAATTTGATTTTAAAAATAAAAAGGCAATGTGGTGTAGCAGTTAAACTTTGCCTTTTCAGCCAGATTGCTGAGATCAAATTTCACTTTGCACTTATTAATTAATTGGCTCAGGGCAAGATTCTTAATCTATCTGTGCCTCAGTTTTCTGACTATAAAGTGGGGATTACAGTTCCTACCTCACAGGATTGTCATGAAATTAGATGGAATAATCCGTGTTATTTGCCTAGCACGTGCCCATAAATGTTGGCTGTTATTATTATTTTTGTTACCAGTAACTTTTATGGATCTCAGCTCTAAAGCAAAAGTATTGGATTAAATAATTACCAGAGCCCCTTCCTACTCAAAAATGATGATTTCATTCCCACGGCTGTGGCTTTGATGTGTTAGACTTCCTTGGGCTGTTAGGGAGCCAAGAGTAATCAGCTAAAATTGCATCCGAGTACAAGGAGTTGAAGAAATATGAGGTAAAAATCACTCCTATTATTCTGAGTCCATAATGACATATCCACCAAGAAGGGCCATAGATAGTGAAGGTCAACCTGTTTTCCCTGATGACTCCTCCAAAAAATTGACTGAACTAATCTTTCAAAATAATCCCTGAAGATAATGGAATGCTTGATGCTTCCTTTCCTCAAGGGGTCTGCCAAATAATTCTTTGCAAATGTATAATTTGAAAGAAAGAAAGCATATACCTTTTTAATCTGCTTTAGTTTAATAAAAAAGTGCTGCCTTGAATGTTGACTTTGCTTATATCTGCTGATGACTGATTGTACCCCAAGGCATGGGGAATGTCCCAGGGCCCATCAGGCATTCAGTGTCCAGCCTATGCTATAATCACTGCCATGATACTTTGTAAGGGTGGATTGAAGATGAAACTGCAGATATTTTTATGTTTCCTACACTGAGAAAATGCTGAATATTTTTGTGACAGTTAGGTGTCTCTTATGTCTTATATTCAAACAGCCTTCCATCTATATTTTAGGATAATACAGGAAAGATAGTGTTTATATCTTTATCCTCTGTCACCATGAGTCCCCTGCCCCAAGCCATTCCCCCTCCAGCCCACCACACTCAGAAAGCCCCCTTCCATATCTTTATGCGTATAGCTCCTTTACATCCCAAACTGACCCAGGGAAGACCATTAACTCATTTTGAGTTTATGCCCTATAGACCAGGTGTAATGCAGAGCTATTTTTAAAAGTTTGTCATATACACCTGAATTTTTGAAGGTCAAAAAAATGGATGTGTTAAATTTTGTATGAGTACAGTTTATACTATTTTTGTCACCCTCAGAGCAAATGAGAAAGAAAAGAAACAGTAATAATTAAAGATAGTGCATCAAATATAATTAGATGTTCATGAGTGTTTCTTATTTTTTTAGAAAAATTATAAAATTTTCTTCAATGAGACAAACTACAGTTTTCCAAAATGGTAATAAGTTTTTAAAAATAAAGATCATTTCTACTGCTACTATTCTCTCAGACAACTTTAAATTGAATCCTGACCATTATCCAAAACCAAAAATACTATAATTTCATAAATGGAAAGGTTCATGAAATATAATATATTTTATGAAAACGATTGCTTCAATGAAAACATTTATACAGGATAATCCAGGGAGGCAGAACTGATATTTTGTAGGCATTGGATAGAGATCTTGAAGGTTGCTGAGCAGCAGTTGGTAAATCTCCATAAAGTTTCCAAAGATCCATGTTATTGAAACCTAGCAGGGGGAAGAGGGGTACCTCTGACAAGGGACAAGTGACAGAGAAGAGTAATGAGAGCCCTGAAATAAAATCACCAAAAAGAGGGAAAGAAAGTCTAACCATGTACCCAGAGTGGGATGAAAGTTCCACATGTATAAAGTACTGGACCCCAGAATATGTTCCAACCCTCAAGAAGGAGCCAGTTTGAATGCTGAGAATATGGTTGTGTAATTAAATAAAAAGAGTTACACTACTGCCCTGCACCAATATCATCTCCTTAAACCACTGCCACCAAGAGAGGAATTTACACCAGCCTCAGCAGCAACCACTGGAACAAAAAGCTCAGCCCCAGGGTCAACACTTAAGGTATAACAGGGGGCAGTGATGCTCTTCAATGTTAAAAGCGGTCATAGTGGTGAAAGGAAGACAAACTCCATGACCATCCAGATTGAACTGAGATCTGCTTTAGCAGCTGCTTCTGAAGCAACTATTAGGTAACTAAAGATGAAATGTCTGATTTTGAATCAAAACTGTAGTTTATTATATCTCAAACAAAAAGCAGTACAATTAATCAAAGTATGTACCTGAACTATCGACACAGTCTTGCCATCTTAATGGTAGCTTGCTTATGTCAGCAGCAAAAAAGCCTGGAGAGCAAGTAGTGATGAAATCACAAAAAGCGTTTTCTACAGCTTATTGAGAATTGAATATTTTTCCTTGCAAGAAGTGTTCAAAGCCTGGAAGAAGTGGTAGTCAGTTGGTGCAAGGTCTGGTGAATACAGTGGATGACAGAGAGTTTCCAAGTCCAGCTTCTGTAGTTTGAGCAATGTTGTTTGTGCAACATGTGGTCAAACGTTGTCTTGAAAGAGGATTGGCCTATCTCTACTGGCTAATCTAGGTTGTTTAATCACAAGCATTCTCATCATTTTGTCCAGTTGGTTGCAGTAGACCTCCACTGTAATCTATTGACCAGGTTTCATGAAGCTGTAGTGGATGATACCAGCGCTGGACCACCAAACAACTGCCATTAGCTTTTTTTGATGAATCTTTGGTTTGGGACTGTGTTTTGGCACTTCATCTTTATGCAGCCATTGTGTAGAATGCTTGAGATTGTCATAAAGAATCCATTTTTCATAACATGTAGAAACATCCATTTCTACAATACAGTGTAGAAAATGCTTCACCTTTATGTTATGACAGCAAAGAAAGGCAAGCTTCCAGATGATTTCTCTGCTGACGCTTACTTAATTCATGTGGAACCCATCTATCCAGCTTCTTTACCTTGCTGATTTGTTTCAAATGGTCCAGTATTACTGGAATAGTAATATCAAACCTTGATGCTAATTCACCTGTAGGCTGAGATGGATTCATTTCCTCTACAGCTTTCAGTTCATCATTATACACCTTGGTCTCAGGTTGCCCTTATGGCTCATTTTCAAGATTAAAATCACCAGAATGGAACTTCTCAAACCACTGAGGTACTGTGTGTTCATCAGCCACATCCTTCCTGAACACTTCGTTGATACTTTAAGCTATCTGTGCTGCAATGGTTCGCAACAGAACTCATATTCAAAAAAACACAAATTTTTGACTTATCTGTGGTTTCACAAAAATTGCTCTAAGAAAAATGTGAAAGATAATCACAAGCCAAAACATGCGTTTGCAAGACTGAGGATGTACCTTCACAATAAAAATAAGACAAGAAGTGTCAAAGTGAAATATCAGAGATATCAACCGTCAAACTTAGTACTTAAGGAAATTGTACATTTCATACTTAATAATCTAATACTTTAGAAACAATTATGGAGTTCACCGGCCTCATGGGTTTATGACCTAGCTGAGGTTGGATCCAGCTCCAAGGCAGAGTTTACTCTTTACAAGACATGAGTTAGCATCCTGAGGGATTCTTGGACATACCCTGGCTAGCTAGTAAGGGAAGGAGACGGACTTCCTAATAAAGGAAACCTCTGCAAAGCAGATTCACATCCCAGATAGTTAAAAAGGGACCACAGTGTTACATAATAGTCAAGGAATACTTAAAGGATAAAAACTACTTTTGAGTTTATAATATTTTATAATGTTATAAATTATAAATATTATAAATTAAATATAATATTTAAATATATAATATTAGGAGTCATATTGATTGGGACAATTTTGTTAAAACCAATTTTTTTTACTCTCTGCTTTCATGACAACATAAACAGTACTCACATGCTAAGTTTTATATGAATACGTGCTCTCATTTGAAGTGAAAAGTTAATAATAAAATCCTTCAGATTAAATCACTGATCAACCAAAAGTTCACATAAACATTTTAAGTTTATTTTGAACAGCAGGATAAACATGCTTCTAGTGCAAAATTTTTTTTCTTTGACTAAAATTCAGTTCAGTAAATCTATATTAAATATGGTTTTTTTCATAACATTGCTTCAAAAATAATAATGTGAAAGGAAACTGTGACTAAACTGTAATCAATCACTGTTATAGTTTCTTACTACGTTTGAGTACCACTAAAATTCCTCTACTCTAACATACCCCATTTCGTGTTTGACTTTTTACAAGAATAAATATAGCTACATGTTAAAATATCATTTTATTCTACATTTCACTGGAATCTTCGAGCAGGCTTTCCAATTATGCTTTCTCCAAAATGAAGATTATCTTCCACTCTATCTCATGAGTTTATTTCTCCTAAAGTTAACCTTGTTTTCTGCTTTCAAATAAAATATTCCTCCTTCATATACTTTAAGAAAACTAGGGACTGTCCATGTGTTACTGGCAAACATACATACCTTTTACATCAAACCCCGGGCAGTGATGATTCATGGTTGTTGGTAGTGAAAGCTGTGCAGAATAGCAGCTAGCCCACAACTAGTCCGTGTAGTGGATTTAAGATGGAAAATAAGGAAGAAGGGCTCATTCAGTTCCAGTCCATCAAGCTCATAAGAGGCAATTAAATATCTGTAATTAAATCTCCATTTACTCAGTGAACCAGAATGGCACATTCAAATCCAGTCTTCAGGGTAAGTAATAAGCTTTCTAAAAACTACATTCATTAATTCTGATAATAAAGAATGTAACAAAAAACAATAAAAAATAAACGTGTGCTTAAGAGATCTGGTGGCATTTAAGGTCTAGACAGGCTTAACTCAACTCCAAAATTAATACGCACCTGCAGAAATAAAATAAACAGCACTAAAAATTAATATGTATTTATTTCAGTACTGGATAAGGGCAGCAATTAATGTGGGCAAGAAAAGGATTTAAGAATGAAACACCTGTGGGTATTAAAAATGGTAACATGCTCCTTTAAAATGATTTCTGTTGCTAGGAACAATATTCAAGACATGTGGAAGGAGGAGATTTATAATATCATAAAAGTGTGATTGCTGGACTCTAGTAGCCTTCTTGGGTCTCAATACTACCCTTATTCTGTGTAAGACAAAATGGATTATAAACGCAAAATAAAAAATCATAAACATAAAAATCATAAACACAAAATAAAAAGTTTCTCATTTGAGCGAAAGTGCTGCTGATAAACAATTGTAAGAGTTACTCAATTTAAGTGTATTGGGCACTTTTTGTTTTCAGAGCTCTGAAGTAGAAACGTGGGGTCCAGAAGAAGTGAAAATGAGACTCCTGCTTTTTACTAGCTTACAGCGAATCTGGAAACTCAAGACACACTCGCAAGAAGCAAATAGAGAGCAATTGTAAAGGTGCACATGTGCATCCATTTGCAAGATACTTTACTCCTATTATTTCACCAGTCCACAATACTCTTATGATAGGAGAACAGAGGAGAGCCATTATTGTTATCTGCATTTTTCAGTTGGCAAAACTGAGAGAGTGTAGGCTTTGGGACTTGAAAAACTGCAGTACTGCCATAAAAATAATGTAATTAAAGAATTCAAACACTTAATAAAATCAGGCACTGAGATAAGCAGTTATGTACAATACTTAGTTACAGCTTACAACAACTCTATGAGATAGGAGCATAATTATATTTCCAGTAAAGTAAAGCTTATTAATAATTTGCCTCAAGACACACAGCCCATAAGTGATAGAGCCAGGGGAGAGGATTTAAACCTCCTCTGTCTGACTCAGAGACCAGGACCTGAACCGTAACAGCGACCCACCACCTCCATTTACCTAGCTTGATGAATCTGACAAGTCACTCAACCTCTTTGAGCTTTAGTATCCCTGTGGATAAAATTCAACTAATAACAACTGTGTCTGCGACTATTGTGTGATTAAATTCTTGCCCCCGCAAATACTCCATTAAAGATGATTTATCCCTCTCTTCCCTTCCCTTAGGGGATTTGCCAAAGATCATGCAGCTGATAAATGGTGGATCCAGTGCCAAGGCCCATGTCCTCTGCTCCTATGCTCCTGGATTGTCATAAGTCTCCTTCCACAACGTGCCAGTGCTGTGCAATATCCACGGTAGGCATTTTCCTGTTCACAAGTGTTTACTGCAATTCTGTTATTTGTATGTATGTCCAAAATCCATGTTGTGTAATAGACAAAAGCAAGCAGGTAGCGTTTCTCGACATTCCCCAGGCACTCATTTGAAAGGCGACCTTCTCTGCAAGCTATAGAACAACCACGGACGACCTTTGTAAAATTTTTTTTGGAGGGGACAAGGGTGAACTGTGCTAACTGAAATAAAACAATGTGTTCTACAGATGAATGAATTCCTGGAGATCAGTTATGTATACTTAGATTTGGGAACCATACTGTGAGTATATCATTAAAACCATAGGGCAACTAACTGACAAACTATTATTTCTAAAGGTGCAGTAGACTTCAATTGATTTTACTTATTTGTTGGGGTTCCCTCTTCTCTGGATATTCTTTACTATGCTGTTAGAAGTATTTTAGCATTGTCTGTGATCTGAAACAAATTACTTAAGAAAGTGTAATTTATATGCAAAGCCTGTACAAGAGCACAAAAATAGTCAAGTTCTCCATCAGGTAGTAACTGACTAACCAGCCCCACTGGCTAACAGACATTAAGATGCAGTGAGTTATGTTTTGAAATGCATGAGTTGTGTCTTGATGTTTGAAGACCAGATAATGCAGGATCTTAATAATTACTTGTAAGAATAATCACTTGTAATCACAATAATCACTTGCAATAATGTTAATAACAATAATATTGCATGATGATAATTCTTCCAGCTCTGCCTGTAGCTGAAAGCCCTCCTCCTCTGCTGAGGAACAATAGAAACCAGAGGTGAGAACTCGCAGTGGATCCTTTGAATTATTCATGAGATCATACATGTCACTCGCATCTGTATGTTAAAAAAAAGCCACAAGAGTGTAATAGCACATCAGTGATGCAAATTACAAAAAGGCAAGCTTTATTCTGGCTTAATGACGATTTTCATAATTCGGTTCAAACACCATCCTTACCAAGAGTGAAGGGCTTGTCTTTTATTCTTTATAGTTGCTAGGATTCATTGTGCTTGGCCAGGTCAACATTTTGGGCATGTTTATTTCACTTAGCTCTTATTTATTCATTTTTATCAGCTCCTAATGCACAGCAACATTGATTAACTCACTCTCATAATTCCTCTGAGATGCAGTTAGAGTGAGGTTGTATCACTTGTACATTTAAAATATGTACATTTAATAATACAAGCACAAATGAGGGAAAATGTACTGCAAAAATACATGAGAGACAAAGAGGAAAAATACAGTAAATGTGGTGGTAAAAATGTTAACATCTAGGGATTTTGTGCTATTCTTGCAAATTTTCAGCAAGTCTAAAATTATGTCAAGATAAATTAAAATTTAAAAAAAATTACCTTGCAACGCAGCCTGCACTTCCACTATGTGAATGTAGGCCATGGAATAATAGAAGATACGCCATGAGATCTTCAGTTAGCCACAGTTAACATGTCCCTTATAATATGAGCATCATGCCATGCTGATATAATTTTAGTGTTCATAAAGATGTATTTTTTGGTGTAAAACTATGTTTTTAAAATTTTGCATTTGTATTTCGTTATAGGCTATATATTAAATATTTATGTATACAAATTGCTAAACATGGTTGTAAAACCCTGTACACATCAGTTCAACGGTGATTTAAGGTATTCAAGGGTGATTTTGGTTTTATGTGATTTTTGCTTTACATGCCAACTTTAAGTCTTGTCCCTAAGTAAGATGTGACTCCACTGAACTTTCACTTATGGGATGAAGAAAGGTGTTACATGAATTAGTGTGTTAACATTATTGTCTTGATGACCAGCCTATACTCATAAAATCAAGAGAATAAAAAAATATGTCAAAGTCAGCATTACTTCCCTTTCTCCTTTCTGTGCTTTTTGACCCCTTTTTAGCACTCCACCATCACTAGGAAGCTAAAGTGCCCTGATGTCCCTAATCATCACATGAAAACACCTAATAAACTTAACGTGCTATATGAACCAGGAGTGTTTGGGGAGGGGAAGTGAGAAGAAATGTTTTTGTGAAAAGTAACAAACAAAAGGAAATGTATTAAAGACTTAAATCTAAGACCCGAAACTATAAAACTACTAAAAGAAAACATTGGGGAAATACTTCAGGCCATTGGTCTGGTCTGGGCAAGGACTTTTTGAGTAACAGCCCCAAAGCACAGGCAACCAAAGCAAAATTGGACAAATGGGATTACATCAAGCTAAAAATCTCCTGCACAACAAAGGAAACAATCAACAAAGGGAAGAGATAACCCATGGAATGGGAGAAAATATTTGCAAACTACCTATCTGACAAGGGATTAATAACCAGAACATATAAGGATCTCCAACAACTCAATAGGAAAAAGTCAAATAATCGTATTAAAAAATGGGCAAAGGATCTAGATAAACATTTCTCAAAAGAAGACACACAAATGACCAACAGGTATATAAAAAAAATGCACATCACTACTCATCAGAGAAATGCAAATTAAAACTGTAATGAGATATCATCTCACCCCAGTTAAAATGGCTTTTATCAAAAAGACAGGCAATGATCAATGCTGGTGAGATTGTGGAGAAAGGGGAACCTTCATAAACTATTGGTGGGAATGTAAATTAGTGCAACCAGTAAGGAGAGGAGTAGGAAGGTTCCCAAAGAAAAAATAAAAGGAAATCTCTGACAAATCTAAGTGATTAATGGGAAGAAGTCATTGAGCAGGGAGCATTTCTGTAGCTCTGTGATTGTTAATTATACTCAAATAATTATTCCATTTAGTTTTTGCCCCACTTTAGCCTCTACCACCACCGAGTTCAAGTTACATTTATCCTAAGGTGCCAAGCCTACTAAAGGCACACTGTGTATATTTTAACACAAGGCAAATTTGGCCAGGGAAATTTTTACATTGTATGTCAGAATATGAATCTTTTGGAGCTTTGGTTATTGTGTAGCTATTCTTTAGATTTTGAAATAAATGTGAAATGTAGTCAAAAATGTCTACCACTAAGAGTTAGAAGAACTATTACAAATTGCATATTACTCAAGTTACAAAATCTATGACTCATTTCCATGAAAGATGTAAAGATCACTCAGTGTCTCAATAATTACCTATAATCACAGTAAGTTCTTGTGATAATATTAATAACAATATACTTTACATAGCTCACAGGTTGGTAATGAGGACCCAAAAAGGTAATGTTTATGAAAGCACTTTATAATCTCGAAAGCGTAAACACAGAGTAAGAGATTGGCTATGGTGGTTAACTTTATATGTCAACTTCACTGGGCCTTGGAGTGCTCAGATATTTGGTTAACCATTATTCTGGGTATGTCTGTGGGGTGTTTCTGGATGAAATTAACATTTGAATCGGTAGACTGAGTAAAGAAAATTGCCCTCCCCCATATGGGTGGGCTTCATCCAATCTGTGGAGTACCTACATAAAACAAAAGGCTGAATAAGGAAGAACTTGCTTGCTCTCTCTGCCTGACTGTCTTTAAGTGGAGCGTTGGTCTTCTTCTGCCTTCAGGCTCCAACTGAGACTGGAACTTGCACTGTCCGCTCTCTTGGTTCTGAGGCCTTCAAACTCAGACTGAAACCGTACCACTGACACTCTGGGTCGCCAGCTTGTCTACAGCTACTGTCCTGGGACTTCTCAGTCCATAATCACATGAGCCAATTCTTTCTAATAAACTTCTTTATATATATTCTGTTTGTTCTATTTCTCTGGAGCATCTTGACTAGTGATTAAAAAAAATATTTATCCTCATACTTGTTAGTTGGATAATTTACAAGAATGACCAGTGGGCAGTTGTGTCAATCAACCAGTTTCATGGCAATATCTATGCCTGATGATAAGTCTGAAAATTCTGCACACCCCTCCCCACCGGCACTAAAAGGGCTGAAAATTCCAAGGTGGTATAGGATAATCCCAGTCAGAACAATGCTGAGTTTATTCCTAGGACAACCCACTTCCACACAGCTTGTCTTTTGATCCCTAGATTGCTCGATGGTCACACAAAAGGAAATGGGATTTCATAGTTTAAAAAATGAGAAATTACAAAGCATCATATTAGGTATAAATTGGCATTATAAATTCAATTTATCTCACTTTGACAATGCCTCATATATTTTATGTCCTTTTGGAGAAAGTTTCTCTATGTTCCTGGTCATTACCATGTTCTCATAGTGATGATTTTCTTTCTTTTTTTTTTTTTTTGCAACAGTATAGCTGTAAGTAATCCTATTGCATTCACTACTTTCACAGGTTTTTTGTCCCTTTTTGTTTTCCTTAAACCTTATGTAAATTAAATGTTAAGACATTCAATGCCCTGAATAAAAGCTAAATAAGAAAATACATCTGGGGCACAAGCCTCATCCATGATAATTAAACAATGTCACAATTTTATTCGCTTGTAGGATTCTACTTCTATAATGCTTCATGCCAAACACAATGGATTAGACCCGCATTAGAAGGGCAAAAAGTCTGGGTTAGTCTGCCCTCTAGTGTAGCTTACTGGTTCCTAAAATAAACTAGGGAAAACGTGTCCTGGAAGCTGATTGTGCAATTCTGTCGGAATGGCACGTTGCCATCATCTCCAGCACCAGATTTTCACAGCTCTCTGCTCTTTGGGAGCTACAGACTTTTCTAGCATTAGGTCACATTTCTAACCCAGTTTTGAAAAGAAATGTGTATGAGCCACACCCTCCTGAGCCTATGCCTGCTTGAAGTCAGTGTGACATGGCTATACTTAACCACAGCTTTTGCCATTTGTTCTCATTTCAGGAAAACAGGGATGTAAATTCATAAAAGGACATATTTCTGAGTTCAGAAATGAGGGCTTTAGGGAAGACTTCCAAAATAGAGCTATTTGGTCTAAGAACTGTTACTCATGTAGGCTAAACTCTTTGGAACAGTCTGGTCCATTCGCACAACAAAGCACCCTGCTGCTGGGCCTGCCCTTCTGAAAGTGAGCTTGCTGCAGCAGAAATCTGATGCCCACTCCACAGGCCATGCAAGCAGGGAAGAGACATCTTTGTATTCCCTGTTATATATCTTCATTCAAATTCTGCTTTAGAGTTAAAAAGTAAAGTGCCTTGGGGGAAAGTTTTTGAAAAATCTGTACTTAACTGCATAAATACCTCTTGTTTTTTACAGAAAGTTTAATTCTTGCAAGTGGTGTGCTTGAGTAGGAATGAAAGCATTCCTATGATAGATCAATTCCAATGTTATTTCAAACAAATAAGTACAATGCTAAATTGCCCTCTTAAAAAACTTTTCAAGGCCCTGTGCATATGTTTACCTGGAAAACTGAAATTTCCTAGTTGATTACAATCTGACCTATATTTCTCTGCTCTTTCCATGCTCCCTTAGTCTATGTCCCAAAGCTACTTGGCTAAGTAGTGGTAGTCTTTTGTTTCTGTTTTTTTTGGAAACAGAGTCCTGAATGTCACCCTGTTAGAATACAGTGACATCATTAGAGCTCACAGCAACCTCAAACTCCTGGTCTCAAGTGATTCTCCAGCCTCGGCCTACTGAGTAGCTGGGACTACAGGCATGTGCCACCACACCCAGCTAATTTTTCTATTTTTAGTGAAGATGGGGGTCTCACTCTTGCTCAGGCTGGTCTCGAACTCCTGACTTCAAGCAATCCTCCCACCTCAGCCTCCCAAAGTACTAGGATTACAGGTGTCAGCTACCACACCCAGCTGATAGTCTTTTGTTTTTAGGCATCATCACTACCAATTTCCGGAAATACTAGGTCCTGACCTTCACAAATGAAACAAATAACCTTTTTGTCAACCATAGATTATATATAAATTGTATATATATAGATATATGTATATATAGGCATATACAGCATTGTAAGTCTGCAAAACATAAGAATGTCCTCCTATTTAAATTTCTCTTATCAAAGCCAACAGTTTAGTTGGGCTAAATGTGGTGACCCATGAGGCACACCAGCCCCCCAAGAACACCATCACAGACTTACCTGATGATCGTTGGTATAAGGGCTTCTTTAAAACCATCAAGGTTTTTTTTTTCTTTTTCTTTCTTTTTATTTATTTATTTATTTTTGGAGACAGGAGCTCACTCTGTTGCCTGGGCTAGAGTGCAGTGGCATCATCATAACTCACAGCAACCTCAAACTCCTGGGCTCAAGCGATCCTCCTGCCTTAGCCTCCCAAATAGCTGGGACTGGGACTACAGGCACATGCCACCACTGATCTATTTTCTAATTATTCTTTCCTGACAGTAATATAAGCATAACACTTACTCAGGCTATTAGGCTCTAACAATACTGATTAAACTGAATGAAAAGGAATTAAAGAGGAGAGAAAATATGAAGAGCAGAGCACTAGGAGTCAAGAGACCTAGGTTCTAACTGTGGTCCTGTTGCCAGCTAGGCTGTTAAGTTAAGCAATGCACTTTACTATTCTGGAGGCTTCTTTTCCTCATCTGTGACATATGTGGGCTGGACCTCGGTTAAATCAGAGGTATCTGAACTTTCATCACCAAACTGCCTGTTCTAATCATCTGTGTCTTTATGGCAACATCTGTGCTTCAGTGTGTTTTAGACTCAAAATATAACAGATCTAAGTTTGTCAATCTGGGGACAGTGTTACCCAAATACCAAGTCTCACTGACTCTCGTTCCCAGTCTAATCCACACTCATGTCATGTTTACCATTTGCTGGACTGGTTGTCTAACTCGTGTTCCTTGCTCAAGTCTCTGAAAGACATTATGTCCCTAATCATTGTCATAAAGAGAAAATGAAAGATGTAGGCTTTCTTATTAGCATTTTGCATATTTTTTTCATAGAATTGCAAGAGCACATAAAACTTATTTGTTCCCTATCAGCATTTCCCCTTACTCCTTTAGTTTGCTGACATGTGATTTTTAAGTCATTTTAGGAAATCTGAAACCTGTTAGAGATTGCAGATGCCAAGATCTGCATGACTGCTATAGTTTTGGCAGGGTCTGCTCTTTTAAGACAACAAAGGCAATAAATAGAAATCTTGATTTCCTCTGACTCTATTCTTTTCCAAAGGAAAAAGATGTCTTTGTGGATGCATGGCATTTAATAAGATTTCTAGACAGTCTTGGTTTAGACTGTTTTTGTTCTTCGTTTTTACTCAACGTAGCATTTGGGCTTTTCATGTTGCGAATTGCAAGCTTATTCCTGTTATCAGCTTCCACTAAGAGCACAGCCTCATCTGTATTCTCTTTAATGTCTGTGGTTCTCTTTAATAAAACTAATCATCTAAGTGCCAACAGTTGGCAGCAATAAAAATATGTTTCTGCCAATATGAACAACTATTTGACTAATCTGAATCCTAACACCGGCCAAATCCCTTAGTCTTCATGTCATTTAAGTCAGCTTCTAAAGAGGAAGGGAAAAATGCTACAAAAAGAGGTACAAATGAAAAGTCAGAGACAGATGAGTTGAGGTTTAGGGAAATGGAGGCATTTGAGGCCTTCAAGATTGGGTATAATTTTAGTGGAGAGAAATGTGAGAGACAGAACTGGATCAGGAATATTAAAAGCAAATGTGAAGAGATGAGAAATGAATAGACACATTGAAGAACAGCCAGGAGTTCAGTTTTGTCATAGACTTAATGTGTGGTAACACTATGTACTGAGAGATGGAGTTGGAAAGATGGTTTGTAGTTAAATCAGAAAGGATGAAAGAATGGTCTATACTTCACCAGCGAACAATGGAGAGCAGTGAAGTAAAGGAGTAATTTCAAAACATCCAGAGAAATTAGGCATATGTGTTCAAAGAAGATTTAAGGGGGAGAAAGAATAACATCCATCTAGTTAAGAAAATTATTTCAGTGGGCTCAGGGAAAGGTAATAAGACAGTGGGAATGAAAATAAAGAAACAGAAATGCAGGACTAGAGCCACTCCTGGGATGTAAGGGGCCAAAAAAAAAAAAAAAACTTTTTTGGAGGAGGGGCAGGGCTCTTCTTTATATAAACAACCAAATATTTTTCAAAAAGTGTTTTACAGAATTCACAGGCTCATGTGAAGTTTAGCTATTCATTGAAGGTTTAAAATAATGGATTGGGAAGCGGTATGTATAATTTGTTTACTGTTGAGTCAGTGCATATGAAGATTGTTTGTAGTGTCCAGGAACCATCTCTTATGTTCCTTACTGTCATATGTGCTGTTTTTCACTAATTTCTTATCTCCTACCACAAGAAAAAGGTAGCAACGCTGTTAATAAAAAGCCATGGCTTTTCAGAATCTGTTTATATTGAAGCAATATGGTCTTCTTGCCACTGGGTTCCTAACATCATTTATTTAATGCTGTGAAACCATTAATCAAGATGCTGCACCATTCATTGTGTTTCCTGAGAAGAGTAGATTCCAATGACAACCTCAAATATTGTGACTGTCTTTTGTTGATGGTGCAAGTCTCAACCAGAGTACATGGGAAAATGTGAACAATAATTCATGTTCTGGTCATTTCTAATTAACCATTTGGAATTTTATAATGTAAATGCAGAACAATTCATCTTTGAACCATACCTTTTCTTGAGTTCTTTAGTCTATAATCATTACATTCCTAGAATGTGATTTCTTTCAAACTTTTTTGCACCAGCAGCAGCAGGAAGGACAGGGGAGGGGCCCAAAGGTGGAGCAAAAATAGTTGTTCCATTTATGCAAGACATACATATTCCTCATCTGTCTTGGCTTAAGACTTACTCAGGAGAACACAATGTCTCCACATCAATGAGAAGCAAGAAAGGGTATCTGTCAGAAAGGCCCGTTGGTAGATGCAGATGTGGTAGATGCAGCCATGCCAGAAGATCTCTGGGAGGGAGGCTAGCCTGTGGATGGAAGGAGTCACCACCCTAGGTGCCAGCAGGGGGAGGACATGTAAGGTGAAAGGTGTTGCCACCATGCCATTGCAACACC
The DNA here is from genome assembly GCA_963574885.1 of Lepilemur ruficaudatus. Classification (NCBI taxonomy): domain Eukaryota; kingdom Metazoa; phylum Chordata; class Mammalia; order Primates; family Lepilemuridae; genus Lepilemur; species Lepilemur ruficaudatus. The sequence goes on from CAUYRT010098845.1 coordinate 48,310, forward strand.
ATGATCAGGACATGGACAGGTGAAAGCCAATGCATGGCTCACACACATGGTTGTCAGTGGGCCAGAACCCAGAATTCATCCTGTGTATTACGTGGATGGCAATAACTCCAAATCAGTTCATCAGCATCATTACCGTGGCCCAATCTTATACAATCCCGTGAAAGAAATAACATGCTGACTGGCAAGAGTGATATCTTTTCTCAAATGTGTGTTTGAGGTTTCTCCCCACCACCAAGTGAGCAATCAGTTCTGCAGCAGACACCAACGGGGTGTCCTCCATTCAATTCTAACACTATCTCTCTGGATATGGTGTCAAATCCCACAGATTAACGGCTCAGTCACCAAGATTGCACCTGCCAGACTTCAGTCACAAGTCCAGACCTCCAGAACTTCTTATCCACCATCTTCAACCCCCTCTTTGGGCTTGATTAATTTGGTAGAGCAGCTCAGAGAACTCAGGGAAACACTTATGTTTACTGATTTACTATAGAAGATATTACAAAGGATCAGATGAAGAGATACAGTTGGCCAGTTATGGAGGAAGGGGCCTGGAGCTTATGTGCCCTCCCTGGGTGGGCCACCTTCCAAGAAACTCCATATGGTCAGCTATTTGGAAGCTCTCCAAATCCTGTCCTCTTGGGGTTTTATGCAGGTCTCACACATGGGCACAGCTGATTAAACCCTTGGCCACTGATACTCAACTTCAGCCCCTCTCCCCTCCACACAGGTTGGAAGATGGGGTTGAAAGTCTTAACTAACCCTGACTAATCCTGACTTGGTCTTTCCTGTGACCAGCCCCCTTCTGAAGTAATCAGTCAACATTAGCATACAAAAAAGATAGCATTTTGGAGATTCCAAGGATTTTATGAGTTGCATGCCAAGAAATAGGGACAAAGACCAAATATATATTTCACAATGTCACACACAGACACACACACAAAAACACAACCCTTTATCTGGACTCTATTCTGTCCTATTAATCCATGTACCTATTATTACTACTGTACTGTCAAGTACTATAACTGTTGTAATTCTGGAAATAAATAATTTAAATCTTCCAGTTTTGTTTTTCTTTTTCAAAAGTATTTTGAGTATACTGCACTATTTATGTTGCCATATATATTTTAGAAACAGATTGTCAATTTCACATACAAAAAAAGACTACTAGGATTTTTATTGAAATGTCTTGAATTTATACATCAATTTAGGCAGAATCAATATCTAAAAATTACTTAGTCTTCTGATCCGTGAGCATGGTATACCTCTTTATTTATGTATGTTTTTCAACATTTTCTTTCATCTTTGAGTTTTACTTTTCAGTGTACATAATTTGCTAAATTCATTGCTATTTCAAAGTTTGATGTTATTTACACAGTATTTTAAAATTTCAATTTCCAGTTGTTTGTGGTTTGTATATAAAAATAAAATTGAATTTTGTATATTGACTTTGTATCCTCTGACCTTGTTAAATTCACTTATTACTTCAAGTAGCTTTTTTTGTAGCTTTTTAACTTATTGTCTATAAATAAAGAGAGGCTTATCTCTTTCTTTTCAAGTTGTGCATACATCATACAGCTTATTCATTTTTCAATAAATTTCACAAGGATCTCCCAATACAATGTTGATCAGAAGTGGTGATAGCAGATATTCTTGCTTTGTTCCTGATCTTAGTGATAAAAATACTCAGGCTTCCATTATTGAATATTATGTAGCTGAAGATTTTTTGTAGATGCTCTTCACCATGTTGAGTAATCCTAATTTGCTAAGAATTTCTTACCATGACCAGGTGTTAAATACTGTCAAATCCTTTTTCTGCATCTATTGAGATTATACACGTACATATATAGTAGATTAAATTGATTGATTTATTAATGTAAATGCCAACCTTCCATTCCTGGTTTAAAAGTTCCTGGTTATAGCAATAGCATTATTAGGCATCTACCCAAAAGAACATAAGGCATTCTATTATAAAGACATCTGCACATGAATGTTTATGGCAGCACAATTCACTATTGCTAGGTTGTGGAAATAACCCAAGTGCCCGTCAATTCATGAGTGGATTATTAAAATTTGGTATATGTTTACAATGGAATATTACTCAATTTTAAGAAATGACAGTGAGTTAACACTGCTTATATTATCCTGGATTAAGCTTAAGCCCATTATTGAAAGTGAGGTGACACAA
>CAUYRT010098849.1:0-26898 GCA_963574885.1 Lepilemur ruficaudatus
GGTACATGTACTCATATATGTAGGTATGTAGGTACATATTCATATTGTGTAAAGGCACACCCACTCTCCATAGTATTATGTATTAATAGTTATGTATATCCCATATATCTACGGTAAGGAGGACAGCACAATTTTATGTAATTTCCTTTTTTTTTTTTTTTTTTGAGACAGAGTCTCACTCTGTTGTCTGGGCTAGAGTGCTGTGGAATCAGCCTAGCTAACAGCAACCTAAACTCCTGGGCTCAAGCAATCCTTCTGCCTCAGCCTCCCAAGTAGCTGGGACTACAGAAATGCACCACCATGCCCGGCTAATTTTTTCTATATATATTTTTAGTTGGCCAATTAATTTCTTTTTATTTATAGTAGAGACGGGGTCTCACTCTTGCTCAGGCTGGTTTTGAACTCCTGACCTTGAGTGATCCACCCGCCTCGGCCTCCCAGAGTGCTAGGATTACAGGTATGAGCCACCACGCCCAGCCTGTAATCCCCTCTTGACTTGGGCCTTCTGTATCAGAGTTGAAAGAATTGTTCTAAAGTAAAACATTCATTACTCTCAATTATGGACTCAATCTTTATGAACACATCCATAGAAATGTGACAGACATGCATTAACATAGCCCAGAGACAGCTAAAAATTGGTCCCTGTGAAAATACAGTTTATAACTTAGTATACAACTTTGAAAAATCAAAAAAAGAAGCGGATCATTTTTACTTACTACATTCAAGGTATAAAATAATTAACCTTGAACCATAACCAAATGCTCAGCACACATTTTTCTTTCAGGTTTAGATGACCTCCTCTTCAGGGATTCACTGAAGCCCTTGACAAGTCTCCCTTGTAGTTAGCCTTTTATCCATTTCAGTTTTCTTGATTAGGTTATCTTGAATCATTAGGGGGTTTATTTATTTTAATAGACACTTATTGGATTCATGAAAAGAAAATTCAGTGACTAAGAAACAAGAGCTGAATATTATCTGGCTCATTTCACACTTCAGAAGAGTCTCAACCAGCTGAAGAGAAATCCTTTCACAGTTACAAAAGTTTGTTTGGGGACTTTGTGTGCTTCCCTTTAGAAAGCGAACTGTCTGTGGTTAATAATATGAATTTCCTTTTGAGATACTCAGAAAACATTTCCTTTTGGTTACATATGCTGACATTTTCTGTATTGAAGATGTGGGTGAGTAAATGGCCTTTTACATTTCTGCTGCAAGAAGCCTTGAGTCATTCTCCTGAAGAACTGTTCACTTGCTGACTTATCCATTCATTAGAGTTCCTAGAGGGGCAAAGGGGTGGGGGCTACTTACTGTTTAGTAGATTGCGTTCACTCGTTAGCTTGGAATTAGGCACACCAAGGGGAGCAGTAATCACTGTGACAAGGCCCTGCTTTCAAGAAGCATACAACCTTACTACTCGACAGGGACAGGGTTATTAGTTCTCCGTCTTGTTGGAGATCAGAACAGGCTGTCAACTTCTGTTAAATGCTGAGCAAGTTCCAGTTTGTATTTGTTATGAGATATTATAAAACCTAGAAATTTGGTCATAAACATGGAACTTTTAAAGAAAAAAAAAAAACAAACATAGGGACTGGGAGAAGTTGAGGTCATAATCAGTGTCGTGGGAAAGGGAAAGCAAGTAAATTAGTACACAGTGGCATTTCAGTACCATGGACAGAGCCCCACTCTGCTCCTCTGAGGCCCCCTCCCTACCTTACCCCCATATCACTTAAACCTAAGGTTTAAAGCTAGGATTCAAACTCATATCTGATAGGGCTCCAAGTTCACATACTAGGCTGAATTATCATTTTGTGAAAGACCTGCCTGGACATTTGAACATTCTCAGTATTTGGTATGTGGTTTGGAGAATATGTCATTCATTTATTGTCAGCTTGAAAATTTGAAATCTTTAAAAATTTTTTAAGCGAACTAGACAGTGCCATTCCTCATTCATTTTCAATCCTGGGGAGCTTTAAAAACTCCTGTGTGAACAACAACACACACGTACACACATACACACACACACACACGTACACATACTGACCCCCCCACACACACACATAGAGAAAGGAAAGTAAATGGTTAAAATGATGAGAACAGATTATTTAAATGATTGATAGACTTTAGTTCTTTATGATACATGTCATGTCTTTTTATAATGGAAACTCCTAGAGGATAAAGTTTATTAAGTACATCCTTTGCTAGGACCAGGCCATTGTGAGGCTCAGTTAATAAAAAGCAACACAGTTTTACTACGAAAAAGAAAAAAGATTTCTAGGCTAGAATAAGTGGTGTTCTTGACTTTATTGTAGTCTTTTCCCCAAGGACTTCTTGTGAAAAAGGAAGAAGGTGGGAGTGGTTGGGGGAAAAGAAAAGTTAATTCTTTGTCATATCAGGTAAAAAGCCTTCAATGACTCATAGGACCCATAGGGTTAAGATATAATTTCTTTGCATGACATTCTTTATAATCTGACCCCTGCCTTCATTTTTAGACTTGTGCTTTAGCACCACAGAGTTGCTTCTGATTCCCTGGGTGTGATAATTTTACATGTCTTTGCATTTGCTGATAATGTTGTGGAATATGCTTCCAGTCCTCTCCCCACCTGGTGAGATCCATCTTTATCTTCCAACCTTCAACTTACATGTCCTATTCTCAATGATGACACTTTTCCTGAGCTGCTTCATGGTCAGAATCACTCACTTTCTTGTTGGTGATCTCAATTAATCTTTTAAATAAAAAGTAATGATGACAATTAAATGATATATGCAATATACCAGCCCATTGCATGGTACACAGGAGGTGAGTGCTCAGTAGAAGATTGTTAACTGAATTAATGTTCTGAGAGAGCTCTGTGACTGTTTGCAATTTATATAATGGGGTATATTGGGTCACTCCCATTTTCCTTATCATGTGCATGCATTAGAGATAGGGACACAAACCTCAGGACATTGACAAGAGTGCTTCTGAGAATTAGTGCTACCCCCCAACAATAACTCTTTGAATTTGAGGCTGTAAAACATTCCTCTAGGCTAATTTCTATGTAGTCTAATAATTTCAGTTCAACCTAATGAGCATTTATTGAGCATATACTGTGTGCAAGGAACCATACCCTGCTCTGAAAATGCTAAAATGAGTAAGCAACCAACCTTGTCCTCCACTTCCCTCAAGAAGCCGATTGTTCTGATGGGAATGCACACATTCCCACCCCTAACAATAATAATCATCAAATTGTGAAAAGGTATAAAGAAAATGCTTTAGGGTTCTGCAGGAGTAAGCAACAAGTTCTCACAGGAGATCAAGTGAGACCATGTCAGCTGAGCCTTGAAGTATAGCTTCTCATAGGGAACAGAAGTTTGGGTATGAGACATTCCAGCCAAGGCAGTAACATTGCAAAAGTATGGAGGTGAGAATGTACCAGGCATCTCTAGGGACTGTGAGTAATTCACAGTGGCTGGAGCACAAAGTCAATAGGGGAACTGTTGGGAGATAAGATCATGAAAGAAAAACAGGAGTAAATTGTGGTCCTTATTGTTTCCTCTTCTAATGCTCTTAAATTGTAGACTAGATGTTGTCTCCTTTATGTAACTCATCAATGAAACCATCAATTTACCAAAGATAAGCTATTCACCTTCCAAGAAGAATTAATGGCACATTTCTTGAAAAAGTGAGAATTCCTAATACATTTACAATGGGATTTGCTTTGTAAATTTAGATTGACAGGCAACTTTTCAGGAACACGTGGATTGTAAACAAACTCTATCTTAACTGGTATGAGTGTCACCTCACCTGCATAGTTGGAAAGGATAGTCGGGGTTGTTTTTTCTATTCAGGGAAATATATTTGTTTAAGAGGCTGATGAGATGGCTAAAATGAGATGTTCATAAATATTATTTGCTTATGTACTGAATGCTTGGGACTTTTTAACCAGTGATTGCTAGGAAGCAGTCTTTGAACTTATATTTCTTCTCTAGGTTCAGATTTTGAACGTAAAAGAAAAGTTTTGATCATGAATTCCTTGGTTTCATTACACTTAGGCACCTATGTATATTTTTCTATGTAAGTTCCAGGTATTTTCTGTATTTTAAAAAACTTTTTATTTCAAGCTAATTTTAACTCACAGAAATGTTGCAAAAATAATACGGAAGGGATAATTGTACTGTACTGTATATCCCTCACCTATATTCCCCTAACACTGACACCTTATATCACCATAGTGCAGTTATCAAAACCAGGAAATTAACGTTATTTCAATACTATTAACTAAACTAAAACCTTATGCTAATCTCATAATTTTACCACAGGGTTCACCATGTGATCCCAGGAACCACATTGCATTTACTTGTTATTTCTCATTAATCTCTGTAGTCTGTGACAGTTGCTTGCTAAGTCTTTCCTTTTCTTTTATGATCTTGCCACTTGTGAAGAGAACTGATTGGTTTGTCCAATACCTCTCAATTTGGGTTTGTTTGATGTTTTCTCATGTTTTGACCGAGGTTATGCGTTTTGGGCATGACTGCCTCAGATATGATGATGTGTTCTTTGCAGTGCATCATATCACAGCATTCATAGTATCAATATATAATCTCTAGTGATGTTGACCTTGATCACTTGGTCACAGCAGTTTCTTCTTTGCATTTTTAACCCTGATAGCTAATCACTATCTGCCATTTCTGACAGATAACAAGGTAACAGATCATGGAATTTTGAAACTGGAAGGAAACATAGAGACCATCTTTTGTTAACCCCTCCTTTTATAGTTAAGCACCCAGAAGCTCCAACAGGATAACCACTTGCTTAAAGGTCACCCAGTTATTAATATTTAATGACAGAGCAGGAACTTAGCAGTTAGGCCTCAGAGATTCCAGTCCAATGTTCTCTGTACTTCCTAACTGTGCTTACACACTTGTAATTTATTTAGTCCTAGTTTTGCCAGACTGTAAAAGCTAAATGGACTGTATGACTATCTAGCCAATTTGGTCAAAACTTACAACCAAACCAAAAGAGAAATCACAGGGAGATATATACTCCACAGTTCATGGTGCCCACTCACAGACCTGGCCAAAGCTGGAAATCAGATGAACTTCTGTATCAGCATTTCTGAAATGAAAATAATTCTCCTGGAATGCTCCACATAACACATAGGGAACAACAACAAAAAACCTACTTGAGATTTTTAACAGAAAAAGGAGATTTGTTTATTAATAATTCATGAGTTCCCATTGAACATGCACGACAGAAACAGTGCTATTCAATAGAGAATACTGTCATCTGTCACTGTTTTATTTGACATTTACACTTTTTTTTTTTTTTGCCTGATACTGCAAAACTTTCTTGGATGGCATGCAAAAATTATATAAATGAAAAAAATCCCAGTGTGGGGACCCTTTATCTCTTCTGTGATGGGTTCACTCACAATTACATACGCGTGTGTTCATGCAACACAGTGGCACTTTCTCACACAGTCATTAGCCACCAAACAAGCTAATAAGAGACCCTATTGAGAAAACAGAGATAAGCATCCCAAACGGGCAGGTGAAAGAGTCATGTGAATAAAAAGATGGTGGGTGAGATGGGAAGTGAGGCGGAAGAATAGATTTCCTGAAGATAAGCATGGAAATGCCTGGGGTGAGCAAGTGAGCAAGCGAGTCAGAGTGAGGGGAAAGCACGTCATGGCTGCCGTGAAGAAAGCTGACAAAAGATACCTCGCCGTTTCAAATACAAAATAAATATTTATAAATGGCATCACAGGAGCACCACTAGTAGGGAATACTGGCATTTAGTAGAAGAGTAAGTTAGAGTTAGGAGCATCTGACGATTGTGTGCCACTAAGAGGCTCCTGATAATCTTTCTGCTCTGTAGGTTAGTTATTATTTATAAAAATCACAGAACCAGCTGATACATTCATAAGCTAATTATTGAAGCAGCTGGGTACACATGGTGCAATATGTCCAAGGCTGTGAAGTATCACAGATTTCTTGGGGCCTGCTGTGGTGGGGGTGCGCCGTTGAAGGCTCCATCCCTTAATCTGATCAGCCAAGCAAACACTTTGTGGGGAAACTAGATTAATAACCCTCTAAATACCATGAATGTGCTTCATCTTCAAAACCGGGTTCCCTTAAACATGCTATTAGCTCAGCTCCATCAGGGATTTGAGGAAGTTCTCTGGTGCCCTAAGAACAGGGTCTTGTTGCCTACCTCCCTGTGCCAGAAATTAATTTGGTTTGCTTATGTCTGCACACATGATCACACTTGTGTCTAATCTGCTCCCTAATAGCTTCAAGGTCAAGACCTTGCATGTCAGTGGGCAAATTGAGCACTACACTTCTTAAAGACTGATGGCAGACAGCACACACTCCATAACGAGGCCCGCAGTGTTGTTCTAAGTGATTGTAATGAGTGCAGATTATAACAGCGCATATAAATCAAATGCAGCAATGAATGTTGTGCAGGACATTCCCAGTGTCATAAGTGGAGATACTACTCAGCTGTCACCTGTCTCCTTTCAAGCCGAGGCTTCCCACAATGCAATTCACTCCTCAAGCAGAACAGCAGGCGCTATCTTCCTTCAGGTCTGGGTATCTCAGAACTTCATCTTTTAACAGATGTAGGTTTTTGTTTTTATTTTCTGTTAAATGATTGGTCTCCATGCTATCACCTCCCCTGGGAGATGTTAAACATACCTGTTTGAAACATTTGAAAGCGTTCAGTTGGAGACATATTCAGATCTGTGAAAAGACAGAGAAATAGGAGCTTATTTTTTCCACAGATGGTTTACTTTCCATTTCAAGAATTCTTTCCTTTCTATAAAGAAACCCTTGAGGAAACACTTTGGGACTAGGAGATTTTTTAAAAATATAATTTATTTTCTAGCAGGGATGAAAAATTGTCTTCATTTTTCATGTACATTGTACCTTGAAAATCAGCCATGACCTGTCTCTCAATTGAGTTTTCAAAAAATCTATGAAAATACTCGGAAAACCTTTCCAAGCAAATGATAAGGTATCTTGTTTTCATTCTTCCTAACCTTCTAACTCTCCCAAGCTTCCAGTTTATTGCAAGAAAAGATCAGGTCTGCGCAAATGTGGCCTCTCACTTGTAAAAACAAGGCAGTGTTGTGTTACAGATTAGTTTATAAATCCCCGGTGGCTTCACAGTTCAGTGCCTACAGCTGCTGCAGATGGGCCTGGGTTTTTGTCTCTTCGCGGTGCTGCAGCCGGCAGTTGAAGGAGAAAATGGAATGATCAGGTTATTAACATGGAGGCCGCGAGGAAGAGGCTGCACAATGAGAACAGCTGGTGTTGCTGTCTTGGCTGATGCAGCGGAGATAATCAAATCTTGCCTTTTTTTGGGTAAAGGCAGAAGACACAGTGGAGAGTTAGACAAACAACAGCTTATGATATTATATGGGGTTTTTATAATGCGTGTCAGGAAATTTCATTGGCTTACAAGTGATGATAGAGAATTTGTTGAGGTTTGGGATTTATTTATCACAAAGTCATTTGTGTTTATTTATGCACCTTTTTAGAAAAATTTTTACTCTTTTACAAGAGGCATAATGTGGGACAGTTCTTGTTTTTAAAATTAGCGATGTAGCTTGGAAATGATGGGTTAGCAAGCTACTGGGTAAAATATTTTGACATGAGTCAGTGAGCGATGTTGACAGCATCCTCTGTATTATTTTCATATAATCCATCATTATTTGCATTACATTTTCTTTCTCGTGCAGTTGCAAGAGAGAGAACATCCGGATGCCAGAGTTTGGAGGCAGACATTTGCAGGTGTGACCTGGCCAACTGCCTACCTTCCTGCAGGTGTGGCTGTGCTGGGAAGGTGATGGCTAAGAGGCCTAGAGCCCAAGGCATTCAGAGATTGAGGAAATACACATTTTTTTGCATTCTACCTAAGTTGTTTTTTTTATTATTTTGTGGAGTTATTGATAATTGTTAAAAACATTTCCTCCCTAGAGAATTCAGTGCTATTTACACTTAGACATTTTGCCTTTTTTAGAATTTGCCATCTCATATATTACTTTTTACCTAGAATGGAATACTAACCAATTGGGTAATTTATAAAAATTGCTGTTGACCTACGCAAGTGACTTTTTGTGAGAATCAGATAACTATAATCTTGCTTGATTATCTTTTACAAAGAAACTGCAAATGGGAATATGTTCTGTAGGCAGGGTGATATAATAGCTAACAAAAATAAAGATTATTGGACATTTGTGTGACCACCTACGTGGTTATTTATTGGTTTTTAGAGTCAGATTGTTTCAGTATCTCCCCACCCCAGGTTGGTGGGAACAATTCAACAGGAAAATATGCTAAACTGGAATGGCACTTGACTGACGTCAGGTCGTCTCAGCTCCTCTGCACCTTACAGGTGAACTCAAGTGACCTCCTCTCTCTCTAGGGCTGGCTGTGCGAACTGCTCCGCTGGAAGGAGAACCCGAGTCCTGAAAACCGCACCCTCTGGGAAAACCTCTGTACTATACGCCGTTTCCTGAACCTTCCCCAGCATGAGAGGGATGTGATCTATGAGGAGGAATCCAGGCATCACCACAGCGAGCGCATGCAACACGTGGTCCAGCTTCCACCTGAGCCGGTGCAGGTAAGCCCCACCCCCGCACCCCCTACCTGAGCAGGGCTTTCTATGTCAATAGTAGTTGCTGAGGGTCTGGGAGCACATCACACCAACTTCTGTTGGAGGATGTCTCATGCCATGTCCCCAAGGACAGAAGACCTTGTTGTGTATGTGCACATGCAAAAAAAAAAAAAAAAAAAACGAGAGGTCAAATGCCAAAGACAGCTACTTTTCCTGAAAGCGTTTTAGTTGTGGGGTTGTGAAGCCAAGCACTTGTGGAGAATGAAATCTCCTGATTCAAAAACATAGTTTCCATCAGTTCATTTTCTAAAGAAAAACTCTGAAGTAGTTTTCTACCCAAAGTTCCTCAAGGAATGTTTGATTAGGCTAAGGAAAACAAATAGCCACATGACCCAGAGAATACCATTGAACTCAGCTGGACCTTTAAGAGACAGATTGTAATGGATTCTTAGAATTTTAAGGTGGGTTTTTCCTATCTTTGGTGTCCTGTCTTTAGAAATCTTCATTCATTTGGATTGCCTGTTTTGTTGGCTTAGTTTTTGCTCTCATTGAGAGAAATAATACAGCTTTCTGAAAGTAACTGAGTTTAACTACTGACTCTGTAATCTAAAATTAATTACTTTCAAGAAGAAAGTTAGACCCTCTAGAGTTTTGCCCAGGAATTGTTTTGGTAAGATTTGTTCTACTGCTCAATCCCAGCTGCCACTGAGGAGGACTCTTTTATGGCTTCTCTCTGAGTTTCCTTTTGTGTAGCAGTAAGAGGATAGTCCAGGCTGGAGTGTGTGTGCAGCACACATATCCATGACGAATGTAAGAGAAGATGAGGATAGAGGAAGGGTGTGGCACAGTTTCTTGATGAAGTTGCAATCAGAGGGGATGGTGAAGGATGTGCTAAAACACTCTACCCTGAGGTGTCTGTGTCTCCTTTCTCCTTGTTCCACTCACTCATACCTTGGGGAGAAGCCAGAAGATAACTGGTGCCCTAGGTGACATTTCATACAAATATTGACATCTCAGTCAATGCTTTCATACTATCATTAGTCAGTTTCTAGGACCAAAATCACAATAGTTAATTGCCCTGTTAAGACTCACGTATTCCTTGGGTCAGTCTCTTGCAATATCCCCAGGATGAGCGGGTGGGTGATAAGAGTACCGGCTAGTACCCACCCTTCAAGACCCACTCTCCCCCTGTCTTCTCTTGGTCCTTTCCTGGCTGGGGCTTCATCCAAACCCCAGGGCACCTCCCTATAGATAATTAGACCAATATACTGAATCACACAGAGCAATGGTTTTTAGACTTTGAGATTTAACAGAAATTAAAATTAAAGAAGGGCCCAATATAGGTTTTCCAACCTTTTATTTTAGAAAATAAATTTATTTGAAAAATTCAAGGGAAAGCTCCCATTTATTTTCAATATCATTTCATGAAATACTCTTTAATGTCAAACAAATTAATGAAATGAAATCAATTCAGCCATATGAAAAAGTCACTATTATCCTCCTGCCACCCTCGTTTTGATGTGTACTGGTCCAGACTTCTGTCTTGAACCAGCCATAAGGCCAAGGACTAGCTTCAGGGAACCACTGACTTTGCATGGACTTTTTATTCAGGGTCCATCTTAGTGCAATACAGGTGAAGTAGAAATGGAACAGGAGTGAAAAGCTGATTTATTCTAGATATTAATAATAGCCTGTTTTAATCATAAGATGATCAAGTTGGAAACTTAGCAAAATTTAAGATAAAAATACTAAGATCCATTCTCTATTATAATTGAGGACCTCCCTCCCTTTGGATGATAGTTTTTACACCATACCTGTCTCTGCTTTTTGTCCAGAAATGATCCCTGTGGGTCCTATGTGGGTCCTGGGTAGCTAAAAGGACATTCAACATGATATTTTGTCTGATAGATGACCAGTTTGAGTACAGTAAATCTTAGAAGCAGTCAATTGATTTATGAGTTTTATTATCTTTTATGTTAGTCTGTCAGAACTAGAGTGTGCTAACAATATTTAATGGCTAAGCAAGAATCAGTCTATAATTTTCCTTTTCAATTTTAAGCACTTTGTGGCTATTAACATTAATTTCTGATATCACTAAGAGAAATTCACTTATTTTATAAAAGGTTATTCCTATCAGTAAGATCTTAGCTGAAGAGTTTACAAATAAGATAATTTTCTCTACAGTGACTTTGCCTTAGCCATTGACCTTGATCCCATAACTACTTAGTGAAACTCTTCAGTACATCACTTTTTTTTTTTTACATCATGCCTATCTCTGAGTGGCACTGCTTTGCAATGTTGAATTTGTGTTTGTCAGCAAAATACAAAGCTGGGGATTAATAATATTTATCAAAGTCATAATTGAAAAATAAAGAAAAATATCTGGCACCAGCCAGCAGAACTCTTGAAACTAGAGAACACAGTTGGCATAGTCTCTGGGACTTGGGAAGGTCTATATTTAAAAAGATACCAAGCTACTAAACAAAGTTGATAATTGTCCAAAAGTCAAGCCTTTGGGGTTGGAATTCACTTGTGCCCTTATATCAACTAAAATTTTAGCAAGATACAATTACATATTTTAGAAATCTTAAAATTCATAGGTAGGACAATATTAGTTTGATATATTTTGTCTAATTCGGTAGGAAATGTGCCATTATTAAATTGTTAAGTATGGGTGAAACCAGTGATTATTAAAAGCTTCTGATATATGCAGCATATTAAAAAACACAGAAGTCCTCTCCAGTTGTGGTCATGGAAGAATGACATTTAAATTTCTTTAGGGGATTAGGGTGCACCATTCCCTAATTTTTCTTAAATGGCAAAGACATGAGGCAGTGATCCTTGTGCATAATTACACACCAGATTAATCTGTTGCATTAGGGTCCCACAGATGTACTGGATAAAGAGGGAGCTTCGCATCACTCATCTCCATTTGGTGCCTTCTGTGATGTTGAGAAGTCCTATAGGAACTTTTTCTTGCTGTTTGCAAATAGAGATTGCAAACAGACAGTCTTGTATTGCCTGCAGATGTGTTTCTTTTAAGCCCACATTTAAAAATCAGGAGATTTCACATAAAATCCAGAAAATCAGAAGAGCTGACCTACTGGACTCAGAGTTCCATATGGATGGAGCTGATGTCCTTTCTGCAGGGTGCACACCCACCATCCTGCTGCCAGGATCCCTGTCACCCACTCTTGGTGCACATGCGCATATACCCAGCTGCCATGTCAAAGCCACAGGTATCTTTGCCCCATGGCTCTGATTTCCTTGATGGTAGTCATTGCATATCATTTATTTTTACAATCCTAACACAGTCCTGTGCATGCTTACCAATAAATACATGTTCGGTGGAATTTCACTTCAGAGATGAAGCAAGGTCATAGTTGAGAGTAAGCTGGGCGTGGGCCACTGAGGGGTATTGTCATCCCTGGAGACCTGCCAGACCTGGTAGAATGAGATGGTTCTTCCTTGGAAATTCAGATCTCTCCAGGCAATGTGTAGGTTTGATGTCACATTGAATTATCCGGTTTCTTCAGGTTTCTTTTTGGAATTCTAAGTTTCTTCAAAACCCCCATTTAAGTCCCTGCCATTAGAAGCTGGCTTTCCAGGTTCTGAACACACTTTGTAAACTAGATCCATTGACATCATGGATCTACAATGGAAACAATATTGCCCCAGCGGGGTGAAACTTGGTTCCTGGGGAGCATAAAAATCTTAAATTCACATTGGTTTGTGGCCCTCCACAGGGATATGGCACATAAAGAGATAGTATGTCTCTGTCATTAATATTTTATGGAGAGAGGCAGTGATTAAGAAAAAATGCCTACAAAGCCTTTTTAGGCAGTCAATAGTGAAAAAAGTTTGAGAAATACTAATCTACATAATGTTTCTAGTTTATGTATAAATAGCACACAGAATTGAACAAAAGTGAGACATGGTAAGGCAAACCAAGTCAAACCAAAGTATTTCATGAAAAAGATAAAATAAATTCCATTTTCACCCCAGAAGATTGGAGATAAAATTATTTCTTGTGGTGGTAGTGATTTTCTACCAGTGGTTATTATAACCCAAGGCCCTATAGTGAATGGATATGCTCAGCTGAGAATCAAAAGCTAGTTAGGTGAGGGTGTTCATTATTACCAACTGCATTTTACAATTGGAAAAACCAGAGCAGAGATGTCGAACCTTGCCTGAAGCCAGGGTCACCAGCTGAATGAAAACGCAGGCACTTTTGGCATCCAGTCTTTCCTCTGACCACACTTCCCTCTTAATGCGGTAGAGAAGAAAGGACACTGCTCATGCTATGACTAGGCCACTGAGTGAGGTTGACTGGGGAGCATTTGCCATATTGCTCATGTCTGTGTAGTTTGTGCTTTATTGCTTTATTGTATTTCCACCACAGTATTTCCATGAGTTATTTTTTTAAGTTCAGGAATTCTGAGCTTGCTGCTATGTGGTTTCTTGACAAGTACTTGTTTTAAAATTCCATTCTGTACATTGAATAAGAATGTGAGACCTGGTTGGTGACAGCCAGCCACCACCAGCATTGTACCTTTACTTGACCGGATTGCTGCTCACCCAGGGGGTTTTCAGCATTTTCTAAGCCATAGATTCCCTGTCATTGGTATCAATGAACGGTTCTCAACCAGGACTGGTTTTCCCCGTATGGGATATTTAGCAGTGTCTAGAGATATTTTTGGTTATTATATTTGGGATGCAATGGATATCTAGTGAGTAGAGGCCATGGATGCTGCCAAATTTCCCACAATGCACAGGACAGCTCCCCACCAAACAAAGACTTACCTGACCTACAATGTCAATAGTGTTAGGATTGTGAAACCCTGGTGTGGGCATACCAGTAATTGCCTAACAGTGTAAGATAAAAATTCGTGAGTATCTCTGAGGCTGATTCTGAGTTTTTCCTATCAAAATTTAGTAGTAATGATACCAGTGACGTTTCTACGTCTCCTTCTCCTCTCCCACCCGTTACCTCCGCCTCCTCTCTCCCCCTCCTTTTTTCCTTCTTTTTCTTCTCTGGCAGCAGCTAGTCTTTGTGAGAGCCAGGCTCTCAAAATGTGAGATTTTTACATGTCTTATCTTCTTCAATTATTGTGAAAAACCAAGGGGGTGGTTGATTTTTATCTACTTCCACAGATGAGAAAGTGAAGCTTAAAGAAGTTAAGTAACTTGCTCAAAGTGAGAGCTTAAATTCACATCTGTCTGCCTCCAGAGTCTGACTTTTATCTGTGTGCTGGAAAGAACTGCTAACTTCTAACAGCCAGCATTCCCTGAACACTTATTATTAGCTGTCTGGTATTATGCAGAGCTGTTTATGTCTATCTTCATTTTTAATCATTCTACTGAATAGATCTACTTTTGTGAGCTTTCCTTTTTACAGCACACCTAATGCAATGAAACCCCTAACTCATTGGTGTGATGTCAAAGAACTGATGTCACTGAAATTTCTACTTTTGATTAGCTGTTTCGGCATTTTTGAGATAGCTTCAGAATATGACTCTCATTGCTAAGGTTTAATGTTCAGATTTACCTTTCAACACTGAGAATTCGATCCTGCTTTCCTATTCCAGCTGTATAGACTGTATCTTGATTTGTAAATTTGTTACCGAAAGGAGAACTTCCAAGAAAATTAATAACTAAGCTGATTAATTAATCCATTAAGAGTGTTTGCAAATTCTCCAACAAGGTTACAATAATTTTTTCCGTCTTGGGTCCATTCTGAGCTCTTATTCAAAGCCTGCTGTTTGAATGTGACTCCAGAGTTTTGACACCCGACTCTAGTCCCAAGGAGAGATGCAGATGAACACTTATCATTTTTAATGAAATATTGCAGTAGTTGGGAACAAGTTGGTCCTCACATGGGAAAACTTTTGTGAGTCCTTGACCATCAACTGGGGGGAACCACACTAGCTTTTTTCATATTAATATTATGTTTTCCTGCATGCATTTATTCAACTTGAAGAGCATCCTTGATTTCTATATTGCCCGTTAGTTTTTCAACATGTCTAAATTTTTTAATTTGCCACTCAGGTATAGAAAGAGATTTGGAAGTAATTTGCAATCAGTTCTTTTTATTCTGGGAGATGGACATTTCCATCTTGGGTTCACCTTCTTCCAAAGTGTTCTGAATAGGTTTTCTCTGTGACAACATCGGAAAGTTGAAGAAGCTCATTAGAGTCAGTAGTCAGTAAATTAGACATTAGCTGTGGCTTTGTTTTTTTTTTTTTTTTTTTTTTTTACAACACAGAAATTCCGGCTTAATTGAGATATATTAAAAGAAATTGAAGGTGATAGAACTTGATGAAAATCTAGGTATAGGATTTTGAGTATGGTTAGGTTTCACTGAACCTGGAACTGGAATTCTGCAGCTTCCATTCATGGATTCTCCTCCTCCTGTGCCATCCTGAATATTACATGCCTCTTTCTCATGTCAGCTTCTTTCCTCTACCAAACTTTTCTTGCCTTCATCATCTGACTTACCGCTTGTGTATTTTTGCCTCCCTTGTAACTCCTGCTTCCTACTCATCATGCCTCTGTGCCAAATTCTGCCTCCTCCACACCTTGGCCTGCTTGTGATGCCTGTTCTACCTTATGACCTTTCTCCATACCTTTTTCAAACCCAGTTTTGTTGCCTACTCCCTACTTTAAATTCACCCAAGAGGGACATTGACTGTTCTACCTTATCCTCATGAAGGCAGACTTTCTTGACATTTGATTTCCAATCAGTAATGCTTTATTTGGAAGGCACTGCATTTTAAAGAAAGGACTTTGCTGGACGAAATATTAGAGCAATCTCAAGAAGAAATCCAACTTGCCGTAGACCACTTGTAGCTAACCTGTGAATGTCCTTGGGCAGGAAAGCTAGGACCTGTTTAGTAGAACATGGCTCCTAGCACCCTTCATTTATCAGGGTAGATAGTTGCAGGTATAAGTAGCAAGTCTAATATAAACATCTCACATTAGGGGAGATTCATATGACTTTTTTAAAAAATGTAAAACACTGTAATTTTAAGTTTCCTGTGTGATTTTAAGTTCCATGTGTATCCAGAATATTATGCTTTTTTATTTGATTGCAATTTTTCTGACATTTATCGTGAAGTTCCATGGGTTCAGTCTCTGTCTATAGATTCTGATAGAAATTAAACAAATTTTTATAGTAGTCTGTTCTGGGTCTGCTTATTTATTTCTTTAAAGTGGGTCCAACATTTTCCTAGGCTTATCATTTTAATCATTGGAGCTAGCCTTTTGCCACTCATTCTTCATGGGGTGTTTCTAATGTTTTGCCAAGCAGAACTCTTCCTATGGGTGGCTGAACTTCCGTAACATGCCACCTTCCAATTTAAACATCCAGTGTTTCTGCTGGTTGGAAGTGAAATGTCAAACAGCTGGGTTCCACTTCTCCTAGTCTTTTCCTGCCCTGTGGGAACATAGAGAACTTTGGTTTCTAGAGTAGCTATTCTTCCATAATTGCTCTGTTTCCTTAAATAATAGTCTAATTTTAATATTTTGCATTTTTGAAAGGCAGCACAATCCTTGCAATTTACCCTTTTGGTTACTGATACACTCCCTGTTATTTAGATCCTGACACTGAGCAGAAAGTGCTTTATCCAACACTGCTCTATAGGTAAAGGGAAGAATCAGGATTAGCTGTCATTTATATCAGTATAAATAGTTCTCACGGATACAAGTTTCTGCACTGCCCAATGCTCAGAAACCACTAAAATCACTAGTATATATTATTTTTCTGTCTTAATAGAAGATTGTCTATTTTTTAAAGTTTTGGGACAACAGGGTAATCCTTATACATGTTTTTATATTCTTTTCCTTCTGGTGATATTAAATCAAACCAGGTATAATATAAAACCTTTGGACTCTTGACCTTTTTTTGACATTCTGATAGGAGAATAAGACTAAATGTAGCACTTTTGAACATAAAGCTTAGTTATCTTTTTAAAAAAATATAGCTGTGGAATTTGGTAGGGGATATTCTTGCTATTGTCTTATCGGTCAACTCAGTGTTGCTATTTCTTCCTTCCTTTCTCTCTCTTCTTTCTTTTTTTTTTCGGTAATCTGAAACACTCTTTTTTTTTTAGACTAATGGCTAATATATTTTGTACAGGGGGAAAACTGATTAATTGTGAGCAACATGAAACCATGAGGAAGAAAGAAGCAAAATAGAGATTAAGATAGAAAGTGCATGAGAACGCATCCTCCCTTCTCTCCCCACCCATGAAAAGTAACAACAATGAATCTTAACTAAAATTAAGGCAACTGTAGATATTGATGTGTCATTATTCTAGTCAAGGGCCTTATCACATTTCATCTGTGAGAAGCAAAATACATTCCTTTATACATGTATAGATACCTGGCAAAGTCTGTCTTTTGAAAAAGATGATTAAAATTGATTGATAAGCCTATTCTGGGGCTTCAAGATATACAGACAAGATTGAGAAAACTGCCCATTTTTGTTCTCACATTATTTCTTATTCATTCAACAAATATTTGTTAAAGCTCACTGAGTACACCAGGTATTATTCTAGGCACCACATATATGACAGTGAATAAAACAGAATTTCACACATGTAATGAGCAGTTTTCTCCTTTACTCAGAATGCATTTTTAAACAGTCCATTTTCCCTCTGGCTACCTTGCATTATTCTAGATTTTAGACTGGAATTTAGTGCAATCCATAGGTTCTCTTTCTACCTCTGATCCTGACATTGGGTGATCTAGCTTCAGTTTTTCTAGCTGTTTCCACAATGAAACAGATAATAGCTCTCTAAAACATGTTGACCCTCACAGAGGTAAGATTACCTTTAAAAAAATGGCCATTTAAAGGTACCAAAGCAAACAGGCCTTCTGAGTTTATTCTAGAGAGTCCAAAGGGATTTACATAGCTCTTCAGAGAATTGCATCTATTGATTAATGATTGAGGGGCATTTAAAAAAATAGTTTTGATGGAAAACAGATGGATAATAAGTATGTCCACTCCATCTCCAATTACTCCCTTACCACACAGATGGTCCTTCTTTTTTTGTTCCAGTCATATTTACTTTCTCTACCCAGAGTGACTTCTGTAAGTAGTACCTTATTACTTGGCACTGGGGTATGGGCTAATTCATTGTTAGTACATGAAGTACCACCGGGCTGATTTGACATGCACTGAATACAGAAAGCTATGGCCCTTGGAAGGTTAGGTGTGTGAACTAGTTTCTCTTAATAGTGAACTGTTATGTCAGAAAAGCACACCCTTTTCTAGGAGGACAGGCACCCAATTCACATTTTGTCCTTAAATTTTCTACCACAATGCTTCTCATTGATAGGTAATTGTTGATTTGAAAGGTATGATTTGAAAGGTGTTCATTGTTTTTGCAGAAAAAACAGAAATGCACATTTGCAGAGAAGGGCTTCCCACAGGGGTAGATGAAGTTCTTAACATTCCACTCTGGTCAGTGTAGGGTGCTTATTTCACATAATTCGATTTGGGCCTAATGACTGAAACAAGGTCGTAAATCTGGGAGGCGATTGCAGCTGAAACGGGGTATGAGGGTAGTTTGGGAAGCTCAGTCCTAGGTGCCTTTCTGAGACTTATGAGGCTACGTGTTGGGAACCTGATGGTGCTGACAAACTTGACCCACAAATACATGCTAATACAGCCATTGTGAAGGCATTTTGAACTGCCTGATTTAAAAATATTTCAATGGAAAGTAAAATGCCCAAAAGAAAACTATATTTCTTGTAACCTGCCCTTCTTCCTTTTTAAATACAAGTGCTGTAAATTACCAGAGAGCTTATCCAAGTAGACTGAAACAGTAGCTCTGCCAGGAGCATGGTGAGGTGAGTGAATAAAGAGCAAAGGCCATTGGACTTTAAGAAGACCTGGGTTTGAATTCTAGAGCCATCACTGGAATTGGAGCTCTACTGTTGCAGAGGCAGCTTAAAATTTCTGGAACTAGTGATAATAGTCCCAACGCTATAGGGTTATTTGAGGTTTAAATGAGATGGTAATTGCATGGAAGGCACCTGAAAAAGGTTAGTATTAATCTTAAGGATAAAGGGAATAATTCCTACTCAGAAGAGTCCAGAGTTGGATCAAAGATGAAATCAGCGTATAATTTTATAATAAGCAAGATATGGGAGCATTCCTGGCTTCTATTGTTTGCCTGTTGTGCAATTGTTTTGAGACAGATTGAGAGACTCAGAGCTGTCTGGTTTCATATGACCTTTCTATATTTTAGGCACTTTTAAAAGTCATTATAAGTTATTTAAAAGTGAGAATTTTTTTTTCTCAACTCTGAATGAAATTCCTCTGTAAGGCATAATAAAATGTCATTGGCTATGACAAAAGTTGGTTAGTCCTTTTTTTTTTTTTTCAATGTTTCTAAGCTTAAAAAAGCAAAAAGGCCACTTAGCTTCTGGATAATCACAGGGATGGATATCTGTTGTCCTTGCAACACATTAGTCCAGGAAGTTGTGAAGGTGCCATGCAGTGACTGTCTTTGATAGAGTATTCAGTAAGCATCTACCACATCAGGCCCTCTGTGCTGACCTCTGATGGACTCAAACCAGTGAAAAGAAATATCCTCCGGTCTTGAGTTGCTTAGAGGCTACCAGAAAACTGAGTATAGACTTTTGTAAATTTGGATAAGTAGTGACATGTAGAGTGAAGATGCAGAATTTTCTAAGATCTTAGGGTACTCTTTAAGGGGTCCTCTGTGCTGAGAATGATAATGATTTTCATTACTGCCTGGAATTTCACTTCTTTCCCTCCCACAGATAGAGGTAAACAGGGGTGGACTTAATGATAATGTCATTGTAGGAGGAGTATAATATCAGCTGTAACTTACCAAAACCAAACCAAAACAAAACAAGTAAAGCATTTGTAAATTTTGCTATTTTAATAATTGATGGTAACAAATTATTGGAAGTGAAATTGGGAACAAATGTACAGAACAAATCATGGCTCTGTGATTGAAAGCCACAGGGTTAAGAACCAGATAATAAATATAACCATTTGATTTTAATTTTGAAAACTTATTATATCTTGCTTATACAATGGTAGAAAATGCCTCTTTTGAAATCAGGGCCTTCGATTATAAAATTTTAAAGATGACTGAGATTTGCTTAAGTCTAAGTGTAGGTTGGCTTTAAAGTAAAAAAGTTCTCAAATATTTAAAATTTTTCTGTATGTTTGTACCCTAAGGATTTCTATGCACTGTTTTAGGAACTGAGCATCTTATAAAGAATAAATATTACTTTCTCTCTCTATTTTCAATGGCTCTTTTGACCCAATAGGAGAAAAGATGGTATGGAAAAGAAGAGGGCCCTGTAGGTGATACAGAGTCCAGTCCCAGGGCTGACTATGTGACCTGGCAGGAGGCATTTCACTCTTTGAGTTTCCATCTACTGTTTTCTAAACTGTTACAACATGAGTTAGGTGATCTCAGAGACCCTTTTTATCTGAAACAGTCACTCTGTGAGTTGGTTCATTCATTTCTGATTCACATTTGAGTATTTTAATGAGAGTGTGAAAAAACAAAAACTAAAAACACATTGCTCCTGGGAGGTTCAAAGGCATTTTGGAAAAACAAATTAGCAACAACATAACAGATTATGAACACCTTATATTGAACTCAGAGAGATCCAGTTGTTTTTCTTATGACTGATAGCTTTGACAATTGCAAGAGAAAGCCAGCCACTGAGTTTTAAACTATCTTAACCAAACCTACCTACTGTGGCTTCTCAGCTGTTTCTGTTTAGTGTGGAAATCTAATGTAGCTGCAAACTACTCCTGATTTTTATTAACTTGAAGTCTGGAACTTCCCCTCGTAATGGTAGAAAAGCACACTTTCAATTAAAGGAGAACTGCCAAAATTCTGAAATTCATTTATTTTATTATTACTCGATTTGACCCTAGAAATGGGAGATCAAGCAAACGAGATAGGTTTGACAGTTCTAAGGTCACAAGTTCAATTTCCTCACAAGTTGTTTCTAGATCTAATTCACTGCAAATCATATAACCCTTCACCTTTTGATATAGAATCTTTTATGGAATTATGTATCACTTGGGGTCATTCTGATCACTTTGGGTCTGGGAAAATGACAGGTAAGCCAGGCCAGGCAAAGGAATTCCAATAAGCAAGTCTGGGAAGCAGTACCTGGCTTTCAGAGGAGGGAAATGGTATCACTTTCTATGGTAGAGTCGGGGTGTCCTGGAGTAAGCTTACACTGGTTTGCAGAAACCAACTGTTAAATTTTCAGGAATACTTAAAGTTGGTTGTTACACCATTGGTAGCATTAAACCAGCCATGGTGGGATTATTCACACTACCCAAATTGGTGAATGATCCAATTGGGTTTTTTTTCTCCAGAGAGCTAGTTGTTAAACATTTACCAGCATGACACTGAATAGATTCCAGTTAACTTTTTTTGAAAGCTCTGTGGCCATCCATGCATTATTTTTTATAAACAAAGCCATTGCCTGAAAGAAAGGTCAGGTGTTTCCAGAAGAGTGGCCAGGAATTATAGTGAGCCAATGTCAAACATTTTCATGTAGGTGTAATTTAGGGGCATACTTTAGAGAGGAATCCTTATCTGAGTGCTTCACATGGAATGAAAACCTCCTAAAGAGATGGGGGCTAAAGTAGTTCAACAGCATGCATAGTAAGTTAATATAGTCATGAAAGGAGAGAAGCAAATTGATTGATTCTTTAGCTTGTAAGACATAATCTGGATCAAATGCGTTGGTATGTTATATCGGCTGACAATTCTTTGATATATCTTTATATTAGAACTACTGAGGCATCAGGAGAGAAGTTTTCTTGTCACTTTATTTGCATGAAATCAACCAATTTGAGTTCCTAGAACAGATATACTAGAGCTGGCCTGATGTATTTTGATGATCTCTATATATTTGCATATGCGAAGCAGAATACTACATTATACCATATGAACATGTAACGTCATCTGTGTTCTATGTTGCCATTCCTCACATGTAGAATGTGTATATAATCAGTTGCTATTTTATGTCATATTCATCTGCATTTGCAGCATTTCAAAGACTAGTCAGAAACATCTTGGCACAGATGGGAAAGCAGAATTACTTATAAGTTCCAGAACTACATAGATCAAACATGTGATATTAATAAATAGCTTGGGTGGGGGGGGTTAAAATTAAATTATTTATTTAGAAAGTTGAAAGTCTCCATTTGTGATCATTTTTGTGTTCTTGAAAGGAAATAGGTGCTGGGTTTTGTGTTTTGTTTTGTTTTTTCCCCATCCTCACGTTTCCCTTCTCCCCTTTCTCATGTTTTGAATCAAATCCTAAAGACAGTCTGAAGGGTGTATGTATAACTGCAAGAAGGATGTGGCAAATCATGGCAGTGGTTTGTGATCTCACAGACATGGTGGTGTCAGACTGAAGACCAAAGGCGAATCCTTAGCTTCCAATGGATTTACTTGAAATCCCTCACCCTTGTAGTATATCATGGGTAATTACATTTTTACAAACGGTAGAGAAAATCATTTTGACACACATATAGTATTTTCCAGCCAGACCAGCTTTTCAATCTTTTACAGCTTTCATGCATTAAGGCTCATATTTTCTTTGTTTATTTAAAAATTATTATCATTAATACTAGTTTTGTTCTGTGGTCAGCTTTTGAATGGAAAATACTGAGGAAGACCCCCTCTTTCCTATTGCCGTGAGTCAAACATTTTATACCTTTTCCTTTGTAGAAGTTTAGGCTACTCATGTTTTTGATTAAGAAAGTTATGGCAACCAAATTTTCATGGAGATTTTTAAGAGCTTTGGTCATTTTTCAGCTTATTGCTATGTGTAATAGAATGAATTACGTTTAGTGGCAAATCACTAAAAAGAAAAAAAAAAAAAGGAGGAAACCTCACAGGAGAAATACTGTCATTGATTTCTTTGCCACTACTTTTCAATAAAGTGAATGCTGACTGGATGAACCTGGAAAAGCTTGTTCCCACTAGCTACTCACCTGTATCAAAATGCCAGGGAACAGAAAAAAATTGGGGGAAATTATTCTCTTTTCTTAACCCTTTCTGATCAAATGTGGCATTTCATTTTGAGAATGAAATTAATTCCCCCCGAGGCCTTTGAAACTGTAATAATACA
Source organism: Lepilemur ruficaudatus (assembly GCA_963574885.1). Classification (NCBI taxonomy): domain Eukaryota; kingdom Metazoa; phylum Chordata; class Mammalia; order Primates; family Lepilemuridae; genus Lepilemur; species Lepilemur ruficaudatus. The sequence goes on from CAUYRT010098849.1 coordinate 22,757, forward strand.
CAATAAATAAAATCATATCTAATAACTCAACAGTTTCATTTGGCACCATCATCTTCTAGATGTACTGCAACTGCGGAAACATAAATACTTGCAGGTTTCAAAAGCCCAGTTTCTATTTGCTAAATAAACTTGGCTGGCTTTAAATTCCTCTGTGTACAGTCATTAATACAATCCACTTTGACAGCATTTAATTAAAGTGCTTTTCTCTTTTAAATTCATTAAAAGTTATGCCCCCACCCCCCTGTGTAACTGCTTCCCAGATGCTGAGTGGCAGGAACCTATAAGCCCCACTTTAAATAACTTCTCATTTCTCTTTGTAAAGTGTTTATTACATTCAATTTAGAAACTGTTAAATATGGCTTAGAAAGGAAGTCAGATTCCAGGACATGTTCTCTATCCCTTCAGCAATCTCTTAAAAACAAATGTTAGTTTAACTCATCTGAATAAGCATTTATTATCTGCATATTTTTCTTATACTCTGTCAACACTGTTAGGCATTTAAACTGGGAGGTAATAAAGATATGATTTCCATATTAGGGTTGGGGAATTTGCATTAGTTCTAAGAAGGCTTGAATACATTTGCCTGCAGATTCAGGCAGAGTGAGCGTAACAGTCCAGTATTAATAGATTATTGACAGTTTAATGTCTTGGCACCTACTTAGCCCATGAAGTATAATAACCAGGAAGCTGTCTGATATGAAAACCGTCAATAGCATTTTCAATCAAAACCTTTCAGTTAATTGCTGGTTGACCTTAGAGATTTCCTTTAGGCAATACCATTCTTAGTTTAAACTGAAAGGATCATACTGATTTGTAGAGTTTATTCAGAGATGATTATTTAATACCTATCGCTCCAGTGTATGTGGTAAATTTTGCCTTTTCTGTGTCTGCCATATAAAGTATCTTTTTTGGTGGTGCTTTTCACAAATATTCCCTTTACCAGCTCTATCTCATTAAATATGTTCGCTCAGAAATAGAAAGTTGGGAATCTTGAGGGCACACATGATCAAGTGTTTTAATATGATAATGGAGTTTTGATAGAATTGTATGTTCAGCCTGGAGTTATAATTCCAGCAGAGACCCTGACAAAGCTAAAACCTACACTTTTCCGTTTTTTTGTCTTATATAGATTCTCTCATTTTTATTAGTTGTTTTGCTGTTTTGCCTCCAGCAACTTTGCTTGTCATAGAAACTGTCTGCTGCAGGCCTTTTAAATTCTCGTGATAGTAGAAATATTTCTGCAGATTGAGGAGGAAGAGAGAGAAGCAGACTGATGAATATGTCAGTTTTTATTCCTAAGAATAGGAACACCCTAAATGTATGTTTCTTGAGTGTCAGTAATTTTCAATCAGATAATTTGGTGGGAATTAAAGAACTGCGTGAGTCAGTATGGTATTATTAGCTGAAGCAAAGTGTATGTGTGCATGTAATAAATTACTATAAGCTATTATAATTCAAATCTTTCCAGTAATAAGTGTATTTTTTAATGAGTACCTATGTGGACTTGCCACTTTTTGGTTTTTTTTGCCTTAGAGCCGTTAGATGTGTTCTAAATTTTAAGAAGACTTTCGTTCTGTGTAATACAGCCATTGCTAGTACAGAACTAAACTATTCATTCAAAGTGCAGTGCTTTGACACAGTGCTGAGTTTGGAGTATGTGGAGATAAATATAACATGGAATCTACCCTTAAGGTGCTCACGGGTCATTGGAGAGACAGATAAGAGAGCAGATGACTATAATACAGTATGTAAGTACTGAGAAAGAAAAGCACAAACGGGGCACACGTGCCCAAACCTGGTGGGTTGGAGGACCCAGAAGGCTTCCAGGGAGTAGTGCTGCTCACACAACTGACAGAATCCTCATCAGAGCTTTCCAGGAGAGGGTGGAAGAGCATGAGTGTTGGGGGCTGCAGCTTCAGAGTTGCTGGAGCACAGCCTGCAAGGCAGGGCTGAGGAGCAGGGCCAGGGCAGGGGCACAAGCTGCAGTCAGGTTATGGAGCCTTCTTGGACACACAGGAGGCCCTGACTCACCTGAGACCACGGAGGGCCTCTGGCAAGATGCTCTGTTGGCTGCGGCAGGGAGGCCTGTTGGGAGGAAGTCAGAGTAATTCAGGCAAGAGATTAGAAGGGTCCGAATTACAGCAATGGGAGTACAAATGGAGAGGGGAAAATTAATCCAAGAACTGTTTAAAAGGAATAATCAGCAACATGTGGGATTGACTAGATGTGGAGTTCCAGAGGAGGGGAAGGAGTCAGTGAGAACTCTCAGATCTTGCCTCAAGCAACCTGGGAGGTTGGTCTTGGAGCACCAATCTCGAGAGCGTTAATGATTAATTCCCTGCTAATGTCATTTGTAAGTATGTTTGTTTTGCACTGAGTTCTCAGCTATTAAATTAAATCCACCCCGAAGCATATTCACATTTGAAAGTATAATCACTTGACAGTTCTAGTTTCTGAGGACGACCTATACAGGGTAAGCAAATAAGCTTAGAAAAGCCAAGCGGAGACACAATTGGACTAGTCTCATGAATCTGAGTGATAAGAATGCTGAACGACTGGCCTCATGGGGATAGAATGATCATCTGTAGCTTGGACGCTGAGATCTTTCTTGTGGGAAGCAGAGTCGCCAGTCTAGTTACTTTGCCCGGAAATTTAGGAACTAAGATTTCTCTTCCCAGTGACCATCCTTGGCACCCTGGGAGAAAGAGACCCATTTTCTTGAAGAAGCCATGATCTAAACAAGAGTGCCTGGCCCTGCCAGCTTTCCACCTCTAACCCAGTATACCTACCACAAAGTTTAAAAGCAAAAGTCTCACCATACCTGGTTTCAGTTAGCAAGATCATTAATGTGGAGAATGTAAAACCAATACCCCCATCATGAACGAAAAGTGGTTTAGAATTGAAAAGAATACTCTAGAATTAAGAGATGGTTAACCTTTGGGAAGTTTTACCTCACATCATTTAATTTTTCCGTATTCTTTTTCTCTTGAAAGAAAATAATATCAAGGAAGCCAGTCTCTGATGAAATTAAACGAAGTTGAAAACTAAAGGCTGCGTCTGATAAGCTCTCCTTTGACACCTCTTACGTGCGAAGCCACGAGGAATCTTAGCTGCCACTCCCTAGAGATCGGTGGCCTCTGCCTCATGGTCTGGGACTAAAACGCTTCTTTGATCATTTGACTTTGTTTACCCAGTTTGGACTTCAGAGTATAATAAGCTGTAATATGTCAGTGGTGTGGTAATGCTAGATATTTTGTCTTTTACCAGAGTGGTTGATTATAATGCACTGTTGAAGCTTTGCTTTCTATAAAAGGAATATTCGTACTTTTATGTGTTTGATTCACACAGTGCAGTTTTCTCAAGTCCTGTTATTAAGTGGTTACATTCAGAAAGCAAAAAATATGCTGAGGTAGTATTTTATTGGTGAACGTCTAATATTTTCACTAACCATAACTGTCAGATTGTTCTGACTTCTGAGTACCCCAACTGTAAAAATTATACTGAAAATGTGGCCTGTCCTGGGATTCTAAATAGCCTCATGTAAGGCCTCAAACACATGGACTACCTTCCTTCTCCTCTTTCTCCCAAGTGCAGAATCTAATCCAAATGCTCTTTCTCCTTAAATAATTCAAACCCTCTTCTTTAAGAAGCTGGAAAACAACATAATTGTGATATCACTAGTGCCATCACAATTATGGGAATTTTTAATCTTGAACTGGTTTTTGGCTGAGTTTTGTTGGGAAGGGTCTCTCTTTTGGTGCTAGCAGATTTTGATGAAGTTGCGTATCTGCTTATTAAAAATGGTACACAAAGATAGAAAAGTAAAAATCCCCTTATTACCCACTCAAAATTGTCATCGGGGCAGGAACTTCCCCATAATGTATTATAATTCTTCCTTCTTCATTGTCTTCACTTCTAACTCTAAACTTGGAATCGTTGAATATTCGCCTCTGTCATTTTTAGTGTTACTCTGAGATTTTTTTTTTTATTTCAGCATATTATGGGGGTACAAATGTTTAGGTTACGTGCGTTGCCTTCCCCCTCCTTCCCCCCTGGAGTCATAGCTTAAAGCATTTCCATACCCCAGACGGTGCGCCTCGCCCTCGTTATATATAAATATACCCATCCCCCGTCCCCCCTCC
>CAUYRT010098850.1:0-18177 GCA_963574885.1 Lepilemur ruficaudatus
TGAACACTGGGGAATTGGGGGGTGGGGGTAGACCCAAGGCTGAGGGACGTGGGGGGTCACTGTGGAGGGGTGGGATATGCTTGAAAAGTAGTGGGGGAGCGGAATTAGGGGTCTCAATAGGGGAAAGGAATTCCTCTAAAACTGATTCATGTGATTAACTGTACACCTTGGTAAATTCTCTGAAAATCATTTAATTGTACACTTAAAATGGAGTGTTGGTTGTACGTTGGAGCAGTACGTATGTACTCTCTGGACTACTTTGACAGAGTAGATTTTTGAATGTAACAAGATAAGTCAACTTGAGTGGTAATATATTTTGGGATATCAACTCACTACAAATTGTGACTGTAAACATTGTACTGTAAATGCTTCGTAGTTTTCCCTCAATAAAAAAAAAAAAAAACCTGAATGCAAAGTTGAGGAATTTTTCTTGAAAGTTTTCAAAAAATGAAAGGTTATCATCTACCTGTTTTTAAAGAAAGTGTATCTTGTGCTGTACTATTGATTGATTGATGAGGAGGGAGGAGGTTTCTGAAGGCAGAAAGGTCATTTTGGAGATTTTACCAATAGTTTAAACCTAAGGTACTGATATCCTGACATAGGGCAGTGAGTAACAGTGAAAATGGAAATGAGACAATAGTGAGGCAATAAATCACAGAGAAAAAAAAGAAGATAGGGATATGTAGTAAAACAGAAAGGACAAACTGTGGAAGGAAATAAATTTAAAGATTAATTTTAGGTAAATAAATCTGTACATTTAATTAAATACAATGATCTTGTAGTGAAAATGATTTTGTACTTTTTTCTATTAATCTATTATTTGATTAGCTGTTGAAAATTTTATTTGGAGTACATAAAAGCCAAAAGGTTTTTCATTGTTCTGAATTAGTTTTCTAATGAAAAAATTAATACAATAGTGAAAGAGAGTAATCTTAGGGATCTCAGAATATCTTCCTCCTCCTAAACACTCCCCCCCAAAAAAGTAGAGAGTAATAAAATAAATGTAAACTACAGACTGGCAATGTTGTTGTTAACTTTTTAAAAGAAAACAAAAATATGCAGAAATGTGGTGACCATAAGTATATAAAATGAAGTACTAGTACTTGGTACTCAAATATGTTAAATGCTCTTTGAATATGTGTTTTTCATTTAAAGTCACCTCTGTTGTATATAATAGCCTTGAAACCTGTGTTTATTTCAATAATAAGTTTTTTTATTTTATTAACTGAAAGCCATAAAAGCGTTCCAAACATAATTATTATAGTTAAGGAATTTCAAACCCAAATGATTGTTATATTATAGATGTAACTAAAATAAAATTCTTAGAGTATACAATTCATTTCAAACTATACAATTTAATATACCTTTTAGTAATATAGAAATGACCAAAGTATCTTTCAAGCCTATGCTGATTAAAATTAATGAGGGGAAATGCTTATTTCTTTGTTCACTAAAAAAAGTAACTGAGCAAAGAAAATACAAATATTTTAAGGTGTGACAAATGACATGTTTATTTTGAAGAAAAGTGATGTCCTGCCATTATATGATGACCTAAAGAATATATATAAAACTATTATTAGAAGCTACAGCTAAACATAAACTCAGAAACATGAAGTATAGAAAAGACAAAACTAAGAACAGATGTTAGCAAGATCCCAGAATGGGAATCTCTCCAGCTCTCATCTGCCATAAATTTGCACAATTATCCATGTGTGAACATATCATCACAAAGAGCTAAGGAAACCAGGTGAAAGAATATAGCACTTGGGTATAGCATGGAAATAATAAAAGATGAAGAGTACAAGCAAGACACTTTTACATTACTCTTTTCACCCCTCCAACAAACCCAAGAAGCATGACATGGAGAGAGATACTCTTTGAGTGGGAATGGAAAGGGAAGTGAGCACTAGACTTTATTTCGTATACCGATATCAGGCCTGCCCCAGTAAAACCTAGTGTGAGGCAGTAACTCACAGGCCCATTATGTAGGCCAGCTTCCGTGGACCAAGCCTTCAGGCCTTCCCCATTGCCAGACCAGATCCTACAGTCCCAGGACTAACTCTAACCCCTAAAACTAAACTAGACAACATGATCACAAGATTCAGGCCCACTGCAGCACCATATCTATACCACAGTCCTAGTCATTAAGCTGGCACCACAAGCCAAGCTTGTAGGCCAGACCCTGGGGATACAGGCTCCAGGAACTATCAGCACGAGGCCAACTCCACTAGCCCTAGGCTCCATACCATCCTCAGCAGCAGGATGGCCCCTAAGACCTCAGGCTTCAGGCCTGCCCTAGCACCAGTCTGGTCACTACATCTCTAGTCATCAGGCCAACATCTGTAGACCCAGGCTCAAGAATGGCCCCTGCTAGTGTAGGATCCAGGCCCACCTATACCTAAACCAATTCCTGCAGCCTCAACACCAGGTTGGCACCCTCGGCTTCAAATGCCAAGTGGGTACTCAGGGACACAGGCTCCAGGACTTCTCAATGTCAGGCAGGTACCTATGGCCCCACCCTCCAGTAGACCCAGGGTCCAGTCCTCTCCCAATGGGCACTTGGTGCCAGGTAGGATCCTATGAACTGAGGCTCCAAGTCACTCCTGCAGTCTCAGACACCAGGCTGGTCTTGAGATATACAAACTACCTGACAAAGAATAAAAAAATAATTGTTTTAAGGATGCTCAGTGAGCTTCAAAAAATGCAGAAAAACAAATTAATAAAATCAGGAAAACATTAAATGATGAAAATAAGAAATTCAACAGAGAGATTGAAATTATAAAAAATCAAATTCTGGAGCTGGAAAAAATATATAATATATTAAGTAAAAAATGCAGTAGAGAGCCTCAACAGAACAATTGATCAAGAAGAAGAAAGAATCTGTGACCTTAAAGACAGGTTATTTGAAAATATAGAGGAGAAAAAAGAATGAAAAGGAATGAGGAAAGCTTATGGGATTTGTGGAACATCATGAAAAGAGAAAATATTTGAGTTATAAAAGTTTTTGAAGAAGAGGAAGATAAAGGGGTAGAATGCTTATTTAAAACAAATTATAGTAGAAACTTTCCAAATTTAGAGAAAGATATAAATATCCAGGTACAGAAAGGTGAAAGATCTCCAATCAGATTCAATTCAAACAAGACTACATCAAGACATATTTTAATTCAACTGTCAAAAATAAAATACAAAGAGAGGATCCTGAAATCAGAAAAAGAAAATAAGCAAATAACACATAAGGGGGTTTTAATAAGGCTAGAAGCAAATTTTTGACAGAAATCTTACAGGGCAGGAGAGAGTAGGATGATATATTCATAGTGCTGAAAGGAAAAAATAAATAAATAAAAATACTGTACCCAGCAAAACTTCCCTTCAGAAATGAAGGAGAGATAAAGACTTTCCACGATAAAAAGAATTTGAGGGAGTTTATCACCACCAGATCTGTCTTATAAGAAATGCTAAAGGCATCTGCACCCGAATGTTATGGCAGCACAATTCACTATTGCTAGGGTCATGGAAACAACCCAAGTGCCCGTCAATTCATGAGTGGATTATTAAAATGTGATATACGTTTACAATAGAATATTACTCAATTTTAAGAAATGACAGTGAGCTAGCACCACTATGTTATCCTGGATTGAGCTTGAGCCCATTATTCGAAGTGAGGTGACAAGGACTGGAAGAATGGGCTCCACATGTACTTGCCGTCAAATTGGTACTGACTGTTTAACACTACGGTGCTCAATTGCTGGTGGTGCCCACCAGGGATTCAGGGGTTGAGGGGGTAGACTCACATCTGAGGGCTGTGGTGAGCATTGTGAACGGGAGGGGCATGCTTGAAATGTAGCTGGGGATGGGAATTAGGGGTCTTAATAGGGGGAAGGAAATCTTCTAAAACTGATTTATGTGAATAGCTGTACAACTTGGTAAATTCACTAAAAATCATTTAATTGTTCACTTAAAATGGAGTAATGGCATGGAAGGTAAATTATACTTTAATAAATTTGTCTAAAAAAAGAAATGCTAAAGGGAGTTATTCAAGCTGAAAGGAGAAGATGCTAATTAGTAACATGAAAACATATGAATGTATAAAACTCACTTGTAAAAGTGTTAATAAATATACAAATTCAAAAACTTTAATACTGCAATGGTGTTAGAAAATCACATATTTTTTCAGTATGAATGCTAAAAACTAAACTGTTAGAATAACATAATAATTTGTTAAGAGATACACAGTATAAAAAGATATAAATTCTGACATCACAATTTTAAAATACAAAGGAATGGTGGAGTAAAATTATATAGTTTTTCTTGTGATCAAAATTAATTTGCTAGCCTTGCATGGTAGTACACTCTTGTAGTCCCAGCTACTTGAGAGGCTAAGGCAGTAGGATCACTTTAGCCCAGGAATTCTAGGCCATCTGGGCAATACAACAAGCCCCTGTCTCTGATAAATTCAATTTTATAAATTTTTAATAATTTAAAATGTGTAAAAAAAATACATTTCTATCAGCTTAAAATAGCCTGTTATAACTATAAGATGTTTTACATAATACTCATGGTAATCATAAAGCAAAAACCTGTATTAGATACACAAAAGATAAAAAATAAGCGGCCGGGCGCTGTGGCTCACGCCTGTAATCCTAGCTCTCTGGGAGTTCGAGGCGGGCGGATCGCTCAAGGTCAGGAGTTCGAAACCACCCTGAGCAAGAGCGAGACCCCATCTCTACTATAAATAGAAATAAATTAATTGGCCAACTAAAAGTATGTATATAAAAAAACTAGCCGGGCATAGTGGCACATGCCTGTAGTCCCAGCTACTTGGGAGGCTGAGGCAGAAGGATTGCTTGAGCCCAGGAGTTTGAGGTTGCTGTGAGCTAGGCTGATGCCATGGCACTCACTTTAGTTTGGGCAACAGAGTGAGACTCTGTCTCAAAAAAAAAAAAAAAAAAAGAAACCTTTGTATATTTATCTGAAATTTGTACTTATCTGAAATTTTTTTAAAATTGCAACTTAGGCCTCCAAAGCCATACCAATCTTTATTTAAACCATTGAATAATGGTTTCTTCTCAAATCAAAGTAAATTTATTATATGTGTTTAAGGGATGAAAAGGAATTTGTGTACATATAAAAAATAATTTTGTAGTACCTATAGCTTGGCACACTAATAGATTTAGAAATGTTTATGATGGCTTATTTTAAACTCAGACAAAAAGCAGGTATCAGGTTATATGCAGATAGATATGGCCAGGTTGATAAATTTTAATTTTTTTCTCAACCACGTATGGATATCACATGAATGTAATTTAGCTTTTTAATTTTGTCATTAACCAAGCTGACTAAACTGTCATTTTAGTATGAGTTCAAATATTCAAATGGATAAATTGCTAACGTTTCAATAACCATTTTATAAGTTGAAAATTATGTGGAAAATGTAGGTCCTCAGGAATTCTACGGAGCCGTGTTCCTTAAATAATATACAGCTGGGATATATTTTGTCAGAATAAAATGAGTGAGGTAGAGCACCAAAACTGTTAAAACTTTTTTCAAGTATATATTTCTAATTATTTGGTTAGTGTTTCCCATTCCTAAGGAATGACAAGTGAGGACTCAGGAACTGGCGATATTTATTTTAGCTTATTTATTTCCCTCCCAAAACATTCTATGTATGGAATACTATTCAGCAGTAAAAAGAAGTTGATACATGCAACAACTTCAGTGAATTTCAAGAAAGTTATGCTGAGTTCTGTAACGTTCTTTTTTTGTTCGTTTGTTTGTTTTTGAGACACAGTCTTGCTCTGTCACTTGGGCTAGAGTGGTGTGGCGTCAGCCTACGTCAAAGCAACCTTAAACTCCTGGGCTCAAGCTATCCTCCCCTCTTGGCATCCTGAGTAGCTGGGACCACAGGTGCACGCCACCACACCTGGCTAATTTTTTCTATTTTTAGTAGAGATGGAGTCTCGCTCTTGCCCAGGCCGGTCTCAACCTCCTGACCTCAAGCAATCCTCCTGTCTTGGTCTCCCAGAGTGCTAGGATTACAGGCATGAGCCACTGCTCCTGGCCTCTATAACATTCTTGAAATGATAAAATTATGGAGATTGAGAACAGAATAGTGGTTGCCAGGGGTGGCTGGAGCAAAGAGGTGAGTGCAGCTATAAAATGGTAACACAAGGAATCCTTGTGATGGAACTGTTTCGACTCTAGTGGTGGTTATCAGTCTCCATACACACACACACACACACAAGTGCATGTAAAACTGGTGAAATCTGAATAGGTTGTAAATCATGTAAATGTTGATTTCCTGTGCTGTGATATTCCACTATATGTACACAAGATTTTCTTGTTAGGGGAAACTGGGTGAAGTGTACATGGAATCTCTGTACTATTTCTTACTACTGCATGTGAATGTACAGTTATTTCAAAATAAAAATTAAAAAAATTCAGTGACATACCTTTTTTTTTTTAACATCACAGGCATTCCTTGTCTATTTTAGATACAAGTTGCTCTTTATTATAATGTTCAGTGATATTACATCATGGAGTACAAATTCTCTAAACTTTATTGTTCAAAAGAAGGTACTAGATCCTGAAACATTCTCACTTTGTTTCTTTACTACCTTTCCCTCAGTGCTTCTTCCAAAAATGATATACCTAAAACTAAAATGAAAAAGAAATGTGATGATATTGGTGGAATGGAAGAGAAAGAATAAAAACTAGGAGATCTTAGACTTAGTGAAATCCTGTAATAAATAACTCATGTTGAGAAAATGTTATTCATATTTAGATGGCGTATTTCACCTTAAAGGATATGGCTTCTTTTATTCAATATAATATCTGAGAGATAGATTCATCCATGTTTTTGTGTATGTCAGTAATTTTTTCTTTTTTTATTACCATGTGGCATTTTATTATATCATTAGCTACTTTGGAAAACAGTTTGGCAGTTTCTTTATTTTCCCTCTTTTTTTTTTTTGAGACAGGGTCTCAGTCTCCTGGGCCAGAATGCAGTGGTGTGATCATAGTTGACTACAACCTCAGACTCTTGGGCTTGCCTTGCCTCCTAGGTAGCTGGAACTACAGCTCGCTGTGTTGCTCAGGCTGGCCTTGAACTCCTGAGCTTAAACAATCCTCCCACGTTAGTCTCCCAAAGTGCTGGGATTACAGGTGTGATCCACCTCATCTAGCCAGAAGTTTTTTATTGAAACTTTATCACATGATCCAGCAATTCCACTTCCAGATACTTACCCTAGAGAAATGAAAACTTAAATTTACACAAAAAACTGTATATAATAATGTTTATAAGTATCTCTTATTTATAAGTACTCAAAACTGGAGAGAGCCCAAATGTCCTTTAAGAGGTAAATGTGTAAACAAAATGTGATATGTTTACACAATAGAATATAACTCAGGTAAAAGAATTAACTAGTGATACATACAGCAACTTGGAGGACTCTCAAAGACATAATGCTGAGTCAAAGAAGCCAGTCTTCTCAAACAGTAACATCCAGTCTGATTCCATTTATATGACATTCTCAGAAAGACAAAACTATAGTGATGGAGAACAAATTGGTGGGTTCTAAGATTGCTGGAAGAGGGGAAATGTAACTACAAAAAGATAGCAGGAGAGAGTTTGTTGGATTGATGGAACTGTTTTTATTCCAGATTGTGCTGGTTAATATGTGAATCCATGTGTTAAAACTCATAGAAGTGTACACCCAAAAGAGGTCAATATTAATATTACTATATTTTAATTTTGAAAAAATAAGGATAGTGATTCTATAAACATTCTTGAATATGTCTTTTTGTGGATATATGCACACATTTCTCTTGCTTTCTACCTAGGAATGGAATTGCTGGGCCATAGGGTAAGCATGTGTTTAGTTTTAGTAGATACTACAAAATAGTTTTCCCAAATGGTTGCTCTGATTTACACTTCCACCCACAGTGCATGAGAGCAGTGTCACCAGCAATAATCTTTTGAATTGTGTATTTAATCTAAAAGTTATTGTACATATGTAGTACATCTACTTTTGGTTTTAATTTGTATTTTTCTGATGAATAATTCGGTTGAACAACTTCATATCTTAAGTAGCCATTCGGAGATGTTTTGTGACTTGCCTATTCAAGCAGCTTGCTAATTGTGTTGTCTTTTTTCCTTATTGATGTGTGGAAGGTCTTTGTGTGTGTGTGTGTGTGTGTGTGTGTGTTTTAAATAACAGCTTTATTGAGGTATAATTCACATAATATAAAATAGGAAGTATCCAATTCTGTAGTTTTTAGTATATCAACAAACTTATGCAACCATACTACTGTCTAATTCCAGAACATTTTTCATCACCCAAAAAAAACCCTCGTACTCTACTGTCCCTCGACCCTAGAAACCACTAATTTACTTTCTGTCTCTATAGAATTGCCTATTCTGGACATTTCCTATAAATGGAATCATACAGTGTGTAGCCTTCTGTGTCTGTCTTCTTTCACTTAGCATGTTTTCAAGGTTCATCTGTGTTGTAGCATATCTCAGTACTTCATTACTTTTTATTGCCAAATAATACTCCATCATATAGATATACCATATTTTGTTTTTCTGTTCATCTGTTGCCTAACATTTGGGTTGTTTCCACTTTTTGGCTATTAGGAATAATGTTACTGTGAATATTTGTGTGTAGTTTTATGTAGACATTTCTTTTGGGTATATGTCTAGGAGTGGAATTTGCTAAGTTTTGTGGTTATTTTTAACTTATTGAAGAATTGTCAAATTGTTTTCCAATGTGAGTGCATCATTTTACATTCCATCCAGCAATGTATAAAGGTTCCAGTTTCTCTACATCCTCATTATACTTGTTTTTGTCTTTTTGATTATAGCCATCCTGGTGTGTATGAAGTGCTATCTTATTGTGGTTTTAATTTGCATTCCCCTGTGACTAATATGTTGATCATCTTTTCATGTTCTTATTGGCCATTTGTATATCTTTTGTGAAATGTCTATTCAGATCTTTTGCCCGTTTATTAATTGGGTTGACTGTCTTTTTATTGTTGAATTGTAAAAGTTTGTTATAAGAGGGCTGTCCAGAAAGTATCCAGTGTGTAATATGAAAAAATATATTAACAATGGCTGGATACTTTCTGGACAGCCCTCATATATTCTAGATACTAAGCATTTATCAGATACATGATTTTCAAATATTTTCTCCCGTTCTGTCGGCTGACATTTCACTTTGGTATTGTCCTTTGAAGCACAAATGTTTTTATTTATTTATTTATTTATTTATTTTTAATTTATTTATTTTTATTTTTATTTTTATTTTTTTGAGACAGAGTCTCACTCTGTTACCTGGGCTAGAGTGCCGTGGTGTCAACCCAGCTCACCGCACCTCAAACTCCTGGGCTCAAGCAATCCTCTGCCTTTGCCTCCCAAGTAGCTGGGACTACAGGCATGCACCACCATGCCCGGCTAATTTTTTCTGTATATTTTTAGTTGGCCAATTAATTTCTTTCTATTTTTAGTAGAGACAGGGTCTCACTCTTGCTCAGGCTGGTTTCAAACTCCTGACCTTGAGTGATCCTCCTGCCTCGGCCTCCCAGAGTGCTAGGATTACAGGCGTGAGCCACCACGCCTGGCCATTTTGTTTTTTTTAAAAAAAAAATAATATATATATATACATATATATATATATATTTTTTTGACACAGGGTCTTGCTATGTTGCTTGGGCTAGAGTGCAGAGGCATCATCATAGCTGACTGCAACTTCAAACTCCTGGACTAAAGCAATCCTCCTGCCTCAACCTCCTGAGTAGCTAGGACTACAGGCACATGCCACCCCACCCAACTAATTTTTCTTTTTTTTGTAGAGACAAGGTCTTGCTATGTTGCTCAGGTTGGTCTCAAACTCCTGGGCTCAAGGGATCCTGACATCTTGGCTTCCCAAAGCACTGGGTAGGATTATAGGCATGAGCCGCCACACCTGGTCTAAATTGATGAAGTCCTGTTGATCTGTATTTTCTTGCTTGTGCTTTTGGTGTCATATTTAAGAAACCATCGCTTAATACAAAGTCACAATGGTTAAAACTTATGTTTTCTTCTGAGAGTTTTTTGGTTTTAGGTTTTAGATTTAGGTTTCTGATCCATTTTTAGTTGCTTTTTGTGTATTGTATGAGATAGAGGTCCAGATTCATTCCTTTGCATGTGAATATCCAGTTGTCTCAGCACCATTTGTTGAAAAGACTATTCTTTCTACACTGGGTGGTCTTGGCACCCTTGCCAAGTATCATTTGTGACCATAGGTGTATGAGTTTATTTCTGAAATATCAATTATATTCCTTTGATCTATTTGTGCTTATGTCAACACCATACAGTCTTGATTACTGCAAAAAGTTTTGAAATTGTGATGTGAGTCCTCCAACTTTGTTCTTCTTTTTCAAGATTATTTTGGCTATTCTGGGACCCTTCTAAATCCATATGAATTTTAGAATCAGCTTGTCAGTTTCTATAAAAAAGCCAACTGGGATTTTGTTAGGGATTACATTGAATCTATACGTGTCAGTTTGAGTATAGTTTATCTTAATATTAAGTCTTCTGACCCATGAATATGGGATGTCTTTACATTTATTTAGATCTTCTTTAGTCTCTTCCAACAGTATTTTGTAGTTTTCACTGCATTGGTCTTGCACTTTTTTTTGTTAAATTTATTCCTAAGTATTTTATTATTTTCTGATGCTACAGTAAATGGAATTATTTTCATAGTTTTATTTTTGGATTGTTCATTACTGCTTTGTAGAAGTACAACTGGTTTTGGTATTGATCTTGTGTCCTGCAACTTTGCTGAACTTACTTATTAGCTCTGTGTGTGTATTTGAGGATTTTCTATATATTAGATCATGCCATCTGCAGATAAGGATAGTTTTACTTGTTGTTTTCCAATTTGGAAGCCTTTTATTTCTTTTTCTTGCTCAATTGCTTTGACTAGAGTGTCCAGTACAGTGTTGAATAGAACTGATGAGAGTGGACATCTTTTTCTTACGCCTGACTTTAGTTCTAGTCTTTCATCACAAGCATGATGTTAGTTGCAGATTGTTCATAGTGGCCCTTTATCACGTTGAAGAAGTTTTTTTCTATTCCTAGTTTGTTGAATCTTTTCATCATGAAAAGGGTGTTTTCCTTGTCTACTCAAATGATCACGTGGTTTTTGATTTTTGAATACGGTATAGTACAATGATTTTTTTTTTGTATATTGAACCAGCCTTGCATTGCTGCAATAAATCAATCCCACTTGGCTGTGGTGTATAATCATTTTGTTTAGATTTAGTTTACTAGTGTTCTGTTAAGTAATTTCATATCTATATTCATGAATGATATTGTTCCTTATTTTTCTTTTCATGTGATGTCTTGTCTGGCTTTGGTATCAAAGTATAATACTGGCTTCATAGAATGATTTGAGAAGTGTTCCCTTCTACTTTTTGGAAGAGTTTTGAACATTGATGTTAAATCTTTAAACATTTGGTAAAATTGAACAGAAAAGCTGTCAATTTTCAGCTTTTCTTTGTTGAAAGTTTATGATTACTGACTTAATTATTATAGATCTCTTCAGATTTTCTATTTTTTTTTAATAGGGTCTTTACAGAGGTACTCAATGTATTTCTTGAGTCAGTGTTGGTAGTTTGTGTGTTTCTAGGTATTTGTTCATTTCATCTCAGTTACATAATATGTTGGCATACAATTATTTATAGTATTACCTTTTATTTATTTTTATTTCTGTAAGTTCAGTAGTAATGTCTTTGGTTTCATTCTTGATTTTAATAATTTGAATTTTCTCTCTCCCCCTTTTCTCTGGGTCAGTTTTAGCTAACTGTTTGTCAATTTTATTGATGTTTTCAAAGAACTAACTTTTGGTTTTATTGATTTTTTTCCTTGTGTTTTTAATTTTGTATTTTGTTTATCTCTGCTCTAATCTATATTATTTCCTTCCTTCTGCTTGCTTTGAATTTAATTTGCTCATCTTTTTCTAGTTTCTTATTGATTTCTTCTTTTTAAATATATGCATTTATAGCTATAAATTTACCTCTGGGCACTGCCTTTACTGCATCTCAATGTTTTGATATGTTGTACTGTTTTCATTTAATTATAAGTATTTTCTAACTTCCCTTGTAATTTCTTTTTGACTCATTGGTTATTTAGGAATATGTTGTTTAATTTCCACACACACATATATTTGTTTTTTAGAGACAGGGTCTTGTGTGACAGGTCTGTCACCCAGACTGAAGTGCAGTATCCCACAATCATAGCTCATTGTAACCTTGAATTCCTAGGCTCAAGTGATCCTCCTACCTCAGCCTCCTGAGTAGTTGGAACTACATGTGCCCACCACCACACTGGGCTAATTAAAAACAATTTGTTTTTGAAATGGGATCTTGCTGTTATTGCCCAGGCTAGTCCTGTACTCCTGGCCTCAAGCAGTCCCCCAACTTTGGCCTCCCAAAGCATTGAGAATAATTATAGGTGTGAGCCACCACGCCTCACTCAGTTATATAATAAACACTTAAATCTTAATGAACTTTGGCATAAGAGTCAGAACACCAAAATAATCTCCTTGATTCTGTTTCCAACCACTTCCTTTTGAAAGCTTTTCAAAACGGGACTTTGTTACTATATCCATTAAGAAATTAAAGCATCTTTGCTTTATGACTATATGACTACCATAGATATAAAAAGTTAAAGAGTAATACATACATCAAGCCCAAATTTTAATCTCTATTTAAACACACACACACATACTTTAGTATGAATCTCCTAATCATTTCTAGATTCTGACCTTTTGTTTTCATTCCTGATGATATTACCCTAGTCCAGGCCTTTGTCATCACTGTTCTGGATTACTGCAGTAGCCCTCGGGTCTCCCTGCCTTCAGCCTTGTCCTCTTCAAGTTCATTTTTTAAAATCATGTTATCCTGCCACCTTTAGTGGCATCACATTGAGCATGCCACTGGATAAATTCTAAACCCCTTAAAACCCTCTAAGACTGATGTTTTCCTTTCCATTTTTATGTTGAGTAGCTCCCCTCCTCAGGTTCTGTGTTCTATCAACTCTGAACTGCATCTGGTTGGGGTTCCCCCCGACACACACACATGGTGTTTCACTCTGCTGTTTTGTTCATGGTTCCTCTTCTGTTGTAATGTTCTCCACTCCCTCTTTTCCTCCTAGCCTGCTATTATCTAACACACCTTCTAATACTTTTAGCATGGTGGTTAAGAGCCTGGGCATAGGGTTAGCATTCTGGATTATTGTATTTCTTTAGAATCACAGTATTTAACTTTTCTGAATTTTATTTTGTCATCTATGAAACTGGAATAATTTCTACCTCATAGAGTTCTTGCAAGGATTAAATGAGATAATAGATATATAAGGAACTTACTACAGTGTCAGTTTTTTATAAAACAAAACACCTCATCCTCAGCCAAGAGGATATAGGTGCATTTTTCTGTTGTGCCTATCTCTATTTTTTTTTTTGAGATGGAGTCTCACTGTGTTGTGTTGCCCGGGCTAGAGGGCTGTGGCGTCAGCCTAGCTCACAGCAACCTCAAACTCCTGGGCTCAAGAGATCCTTCTGCCTCAGCCTCCCGAGTAGCTGGGACTACAAGCATGTGCCACCATGTCCGACTAATTTTTTCTATTTTTGGTAGAGATGGGGTCTTGCTCTTGCTCAGGCTGGTCTCGAACTCCTGAGCTCAAATGATCCACCTGTCTTGGCCTCCCAGAGTGCTAGGATTACAAGCGTGAGCCACTGCACCCAGCCAGTTGTGCCTGTCTCTAATACTATGATTACATACTACTTTTTAACTGCTTTTGAATGGGCCTCCTCCACTAGACTTAGAGCTCATTAGAAATCAAGGACTGCCATGTTTATCTCAGTATGACTGGTACCTGACATGTAGACATTCAGTAAATATTTGTAGAATGTATGTATGAAGTTTGAAAGAGCTAATCATCTTTAGACAACACCTTACCTTTTGCATAAGAGGCTTCTGTAAGTGTGTACCCTCTGCTCAAGTGAGAATTTTTGTTTTCCTTTCTCTTTGCCAGTAATAAAGTCTTAAAATAGTAATTACATTTATTTCCACCACACTGAGCCTGTGATACCACAGCTGAAAATCCAGGGAATCCATGGGAAGTTGGCACTCTAAAAGATTAGATCATTTTTCCATATTCAGTTTGTATTCTTGTATTTATGGAATTTGTTTTGAGGATAAACAATGGAAGTCCTTCATATTCATGTAAAATTTGAGATTTAGATTAAAAAAAAAAGTATTTCCTAAGACATTCATCTTGAAGAAACCCACAAAAAAAAAAACCAAAAAAAAAAACTTGAGGTCAAGAGTTCTGAGACCGAGAGATATATTAGTGAGGTAATGCTTGACAATCTAGTTCCTTTTCCTGTTCCCCTACCCTCAAATTACGACAGTTCTTTGAGTGCTTACGTATCTCCCTTGTGTAGATTAAAAAGCTCAGGTTTAGGTTAAGTAATTTATTCAAGATTTCAAAGCCAGAAAGTAGAGGAGCTGGGATTTAAACTTAGTTGTTCCAGTGTTCATTCTCTTTCCGTTACCCCATACTGCTTTTCTAAATAAATTGAAAATAATTAATAATAGTGCTTTTAATTGGTGGCTAAACATTTTAATAAATAATAGAAACTTTATGGTAAGATATTCAGGTAATATTTAAGGAGATAAAGGTTTTTTAAAATGTATGTTTTAATTCATGTAGTATTTCTTTAAGGTATGTAGATTTTATTTTTCGCTTGAATCACCACAGGGAGGACTTATTTGCCATCTTAGTGTTCTTAGACTTTAGCAGATTTGTTTATTCCTTCCCCTGTTGCATAATCCCTATGCATTATATTGGTCAGGAGGCAGGAATGTTGCAGATGTTTTTCTTTCAAACCTCAGCTGGCTCTGAGATTTGGAATTAACCTTTAGAATGTTCTCGATTTATCCCCCATATGCCAAAGATCTGTAAATATCTTTTCACATGAGCTGAAATTTTCAGGCGATGGAGTGAAATATTTGTGAACACAGATGTTTTCTTAAAAGCAGTTAATGAAATCGGAAAAAAAGACCTCAGTGTGGAAATACTTTAGGTTTCTCCTGTAATATGATCGGCACATAAATACTTCCTTCTCTTTGTAGTTCACATTGTTCATTTTGTAAGGAAGGAAATAACTAAACTGATAATTAAAATATGGAATTATTTATCCTGCTCCCCTCCACACTCTCCGCCCCCAGAGTAAACTAAAAATGATTTTGACCTACCAGGGCTGCTGGATTCTGTGAAACTCACATTGTTTGCGTACTGTTGGAGGGCCTCATTAGGGGGTAAATTTGCTTTTTCTGTGTTTGCCAGTAACGTCCCTGTCTCTTACGGGAACTTGCCATTTGGATTGTCTCCTTAACTGGCCAGTCTTAAACAGTTCAGTCCCTTAGTTATTTTTCTTGGTTGCCATTTTTTCCCTATTATTCTTACGTTTTCAAGTATTTAAAGCTGAGGATATTGGTCACTGAGATATTGCCTAGTTAGGGTTCGGCACTGTGCCTGAATTTGTTGGGCCTCTCAGGGCCTGAGTTCTCTGTGCTTTAACAAATGAGCTACAGTTCTCAAGAGATCAGTGAAGCTTGTTTGTTGATCCTGTATTCTCATCCAGAGGAAGTAGATCTTTGAGAATGTCTAAGGAAGGGTGAGTTGTTTATTCTTTCTTGCATTTTTCTCAGTGAAGAGGTATCATCTGAATGAATTGGAAGATTAATAAGCAATGCTGCCAGTCGGAGTATGGAGGTGGAGGCAGAGATTGAAAAATTCAGCCCAAAGCGTATAGTGTTTCATGTGTAATCGAATGTAAAGTTACTATTGGTGTTTTCAGAGACAGCATTGAGGATGGCTAATCTTAATAGGAATTTAGTAAGATATAAGTACTTTGTTTATCCTGTGATAAACTCATTTTGTTTTTTAGTAGAATGTATTTATGAAGATTGGAAGCAAACAGTGGTGATTTACCAAAGAATTGAGGGAAGTTTAAAAATTCAAAGGCATTTTAAAATAAATTGTAACTTTAGAAATGGTGTGAAAGATTTAGTGAAAAGCACTAAATCTGGGAAATGTAGGCAAAAAATAACTTAGAGTAGAATTCCCTATTCTTCTTTGCTTTGTAATAGAAAATAGTTCTGTGTTAGGGTTTTATTGTTTTTATATTACTTTCTCTTATGCTTCAGAGTCTGAATTATTACTAATTCTCTTTTTGTGACTACTATAAGTGAAAAATTAATGATTGCATACTGTTCGTTTCATTTCTAGCCTTCAAGCATAATTAGACCTGGTTAATATTGCCTTTGATAAAATAGGACATAGATCTCTCAAAAAATCTTTGAAAGTACAGTAAAATTTTAATTTTGACATTTTAGAAGATACTAAATCTTTTTCTAGTTCTTTTGTTCTACAAGAAATTTTGGAGTGGTTCCAGAACCTTGTGTTTGTAATTTCTTTTAATATAATCATGTATTGATTATGAGAAAAATAAAATTGGCCTACTTTATTGCCATTTTAAACCTCCTTATTGAATAAAGAAAACAACCAGGGATATAAATAATTCTTCATTATTTTCAGACCTCTCATGACATCACTAGAATTTTTTTTTTTTTATTGGGGGAAAACTACAAAGCATTTACAGTACAATGTTTACAGTCACAATTTGTAGGACATCACTAGAATTTTGAGGTTTGTTTTAAATGTGAAAATTAAAAAAGGACTGCCTCTTTAGGTTTGTATGTTTTCTTTCCTTCTAGTAGCAGCTGCAAATCAGCCATTGTTAAACAATTTTTTTGATAAGGACTATTAAAGATGCTGGCATGTTTGTCAGCTTTGTGTACATGGTTGTTTATAAAGCTAATTTGTAGATTTAAGATGTGTATTTCTAGATGCAGTTAAAATTCTTGGGAAGTAATTAGTACTGATTTTTCCCTCATAGTAAAGCATATGTTAGGGTTGGTTAGTCAGAAAGTTAGAGGGACCTATATAAGGCAAAGGACACTATAAGGGCTGAGATACTCTTTTAGGTTTATCTCATGTGCCTCTGAGGCAGTTCCTGTACTGTATGAATAGATAAGGAGCAAGTGAACGAGCAAGTACATGGATTATATAAACGAAATCAGTTACCTTTTATTTTTTATGCTGTCTTTAGAAATAAATGAACAAATTTTGTGCTTTGAGAGAAAAGAATTCTTATATTCACCGTTATCATATATGTGATATTGACATTTAATACAGTGTGTTATCATTTGGTATCTATGAAGCTTGTTATTAGAGTTAAATCACCAAAAATTTACTCGAGCTTTGTGTAAACCTACAGTAATCGAGACAGTGGTAGTATTAGTGTATCATGAAACCAAATAGGGAGTTCATAAACCTACATATGTGGGTTTTCAGTTTCAGTTTTCGTCAGTTTTCAGCAATGAGGTCACGGTTATTCAATGGCGAGAGGTTAGTGTTTTTGACAGATGTGCAGGAGCAAGTGAACATTTATATAGAAAAAAATATATTTTGACCTTTACCTCAAACCATACGTAAAAATAACACAAAATGGATCATAGACCTAAATATAGTCTTTGTGACTTTGATTTAGGTAAGGATTTCTTAGATAAAATACATAAAAAATCATAAGACAAAATTGATAAGTTGGGTTTCATTAAAATTTTAAAAAAGCCAAACATCTGCTTTTTGAAAGACATCATTAAGAAAATTTAAAGGCACGCCACAGACTGAGAGATAATATTCTGAATACATTTATAAAGGACTTGAATCCAGAATTTAAAAATGAACTCTTTTCACACAATAATAAGACAACCCAGCTTAAAAATGGGCAAAATATGGGCCGAGAACGGTGGCTCACGCCTGTAATCCTAGTACTCTGGGAGGCCCAATAGAGGTCGGAGGAATGATTGAGTTCAGGAGTTCTAGACAAGCCTGAGCTCTGAACAAGATAGAGACCCCCATCTCTACTATAAATAGAAAGAAATTAATTGGACAACTAAAAATATATGTAAAAAAATTAGCCGAGCATGGTGGCACATGCCTGTAGTCCCAGCTACTCGGGAGGCTGAGGCAGAAGGAGGCAGAAGGATTGCTTGAGCCCAGGAGTT
>CAUYRT010098854.1:0-10447 GCA_963574885.1 Lepilemur ruficaudatus
CTGAGTTTTCTGGGCTGTTCAGAATCCCCCCAGCCCCTGCTATCTCGTGTGCCTCTGTCCTCTATGAATATGAACTTGGGCACCTCTTGCTCCCTTGGCTGTTGGCACCTCCGTCCTGACTGATGTCAGACCATCAAGCTACACGAGTCCTGTGGCTGCCTGGCCGGGATGTGACCCTGGCACAGCTCTAGTCTTTCACATCTGGCTCAGGACAGCAGGTGGCACCTTCTTGGCTCTATGACTTTGAGCAGGAGGGCAGATGGGGTGCAATTATTCTCGGAGGATCCTGAGCCTGGATGGAGGGTCCTCAACCAAGTGGTCCTGCTCTGCCCTGTTCCCAGAGGCCTGAGGTCTGCCCGCTGCCCACCGTCCCTCTCCTCCTCCTCTGGGGATTCAGGGACGGAAAACTGAGGGAGCTTTGAGCAACAGTGGGGGGAAGTTGACTGTCCCCTCAGGGCGGGCCCTGTTTCCTTACCACCCAGGAGGTGTGACCTTAGAGGGTCTACTCAGGAGGATCAAGGGGAATGTTCACAAGGAGAGAGTCCTCAACTCAGGGGGTGAGCCTTCTTTAGTTTCCAATTGACTCGAGTGTGTACAGAGCTGTCGTCCCCTGCTGCTCGCCCACTGGTATAATACAGTGTAGTTCTGACCTTGGCCTCTTGTCCCCCCTCACCAGGGCACGGGCTGAGCCTTAGTCAGAGGGCTCAGGCCGATTTCCAATCTGGCGCTACCCCAGCCGCCCTCCGCCTGTCTCTTGGGGTCTGGGTTTCTCACTCACGTTGCTCACTCCTCAGTCCCGTCTGACGTGACCGGGCTGCTTCCTGCCTCGCTGCCCCTCTGCCTGTTCTTGTCCTGGGTATAATCCTGTCCTGGGCATCTCTTCTACTCCAGCCATTGCGGTCACACACAACCAATTGTACCAAACAGCACCTTGTGCGGCTATACCACATTTCTTTCACTTTCTGCCCTAGGACCTCCCTGTGCAGGGCTTGAGAATCCTATGGGGACACACTCAGCACCCACGTATATGCAAACCCGGCAGTGTGAGCCTGTGAGCCAGCTCATATTGACTCTCAAGAGGCGATTTTCAGATATTCAGAAAATTTGCTAGACACATGTTAAATGGGTGATGGCTTAATATCAACTATGGTGGGAGTATTTACACCATAGCAATGGGCAAATGCTACAAATCATTCTCCCCCTCACCCCAAGAGCCAGTTTACCAGCACACCATTGGGGGGAGTTAACGCTCATCCTCTGGGGCAACCCTTTCTTTACCAGTCGGGGTCAGGAGTTGGGTGATAAACGTTCTCCCTTTCCAGTCTTCAGATGGCTAATTCTGAGGTGTGTTCTACACAGCTCCCCTCCCCAGAAGGTCCCAGTAGAGTCAACTCCTAGTTTCCCACAGCGTGGCTGGTCAGACAATCCCTTGCATTGGATTTTCATCTTTCCCTGTTTTATTCCCTCCAGCCCCCACTCCTGGGGGAACTGGGATATTCCCCGAAATAAATTACTTGCTTGCAAACTCTTATCTCAGACTTTACTTTTGTGGGTGAGGGCACAAGCTAAGACTGTTCCTTTAAATACAGACTATATTTGCTTCCCTTGCCCAGAGCGTGCCATTTCTATGCCTTCATCCCTGTGGTTTTTATTTCTGCGTCTAGCTGTGATTGTGCAGAGTCCTCCCAAAGCAATGACTCCTGATTTGCCTTGGAACATCTTCTGTAGAAGTGGAAAGGCTTTTAAAATATTCAGTTCATTTAGGCAGCAAAAAGAACATCTTCTGGCCTGGGTGCTGTCTGCACGTCTATTGCCTGTTCCTCTAACAACTTTCCTCTGTGATTAATTTCAGTTTCCATTTGCAAGTCTAACCACCACCTGTGTCTTCTCCTCGTGATTGGATTTCTCTATCGTATTCCTCTATCACAGCTGCCCAGGAAACTTAAAGCTGGAGGTTCCACTCCAAGTCAGTTAGCAAGCTCGCCCCCAAACAGATTTTACATGTGTTAATCTTGTTTCCAGCTTCTAACCCAAATCACCTGCCCTGATCCACCTCAAACTCTGCCTACTGAGATATATCGTTGATAGTTGGATGTTCTGACCTGTTACTCAGTTTCCCATTGACAGCAGAGGTCCATGGGTTGCACTTAGTTGAGCAGACTGAGTGATGGTTGGAGGGCTTTCTAGTTAACTGGATCATGAACAGTAGCCACGGCAGTCCTTGTGCTTGTCTCCTTGAGATGGTCATGTCCCAAGAAAATTAAGTCGGGCTGGAAAGGAAGAGGACTAGGCATTCTTCCCCTCCTTGTCCCTCTACTAAATGCAGTTCTGTTTGGCCCACACAGCTCCGTGAGGTATGTGGCCCTCTCATCAGTCCTTGATGGGGAGTGGTAGGAAGGATGGAGAGGGGAGAGGTCATGGTCATTGAGACCCTGGGGAAGGCACAGAGAGGAGAAAGGAGATGGTCATGGTCAGTGGAATGATCTCTCATAGCGGTGCCAGCCTGACTCTCTGAGAAGGTCCTACTGGGCTACCCAGGGGGTTGGTGCCATCAGGAGCCTCCCAGATACTCCATGTTAGGCACTCCTAAGGGTCCTCCCAACTCTGTCTTGTGCCTGGATGTGCTCCAGAGTTTGCAAGTCTCTCATATCCCATCTCCTGAACTAAGGAGAGAACAGAGAATGGCAATGCACACGGCTGGCCTCTCTTTCCTCCATCTCAGGGATCTGCAGCCCACGTGCAGACTGGCACATTTTTTGCAGAACACATTGGGAGGCCCTATATAGGAGACCCACAGACCAAAGTTCTGACACCCGATTCTGTTGCTTCCCTTTGTAAAGAGCCAACATCTCATGAAATTATCCAGCCCCCTTTTCCCTTTCTGTGGTGACAGTGAAGGCCACAACTTGAGGGTGGCAGTGCTACATGACAGAAGAGTTTGGATGCCCCAGTCACCACTGTAGGACAGCCACTCAGGAGGGCCACTTGACCCACTGGGGTAGGCAGAATTTTGGCCCCAATAACCTTTGCCCCCTGATGTTTTATGATATGTTACATTACGTGGCAAAGGGGACTTTGCAGGTATAATTAAGATTACTAATCAGATGACTTCAGATGGGGAAATTATCCTAGATTACCTCGATAAGCCCAATGTAATCACACGAGTCCTTAAAACAAGAAGAGGGAGGCACAAGAGGAGGTCAGAGAGATTTGAAGTGTGAAGAGGACTTGACATTCCATTGCTGACTTTGAAGATGGAAGAGGCCATGGATCAAGGAGTGTGCACAGCCTCTAGCCACTGACAGTGACCCCTGGCCAACAGTCAGCAAGGAAATGGGGCCTTCAGTGCTCTGATTGGCCAACAACCTGAATGAGCTTGGAAATGACTCTTTCTGGAGCCTCTGATAAAAATCCTGTTGGCTGACACCTTCCTTGATTTTGGCCTTGAGCTACCCTACGTAGAGGACCCAGCCAAACCCCAGCCTGGATTTTTCACCCTTTATGAGATAATAAATGGGTGTTATTTTAAAAGCTATTAATTTTGTGGTAATTTGTTGTGGCAGCAACAGAATACTAATACACCCACAGAGGATTTTGTGTGCACAGGAGAAAAATCCTTTAAGCCACTAAGATTTCAGAGCCTGCCTGTTGCAGAGATAAGCCTGTTGACTATGACTAATACAGGCCCTGTTAGCCACCAGTGTGCGGGGACCTCCGCTCTAGCCTGGAGGAAGGGTGGAGAAGAGATGGGATTCTAAGGCATCTCAGTGCCTGTCCAGGCCTTCTGGGGAGTTGACAGTCTCCACAGAGGTGGGTGCTCAACCATAAGTGAGGCTGAGGTCTCATGAGCCCTGGAGAGCAGTAATGTGGCCCTAGAAAGAGAGGCCCAGAGCAGGGAAAGGCTGGTGTCCGAGATCACACAGCAACATGTTGGCAGAGCCGAGGTGAGAACCCTGGGCTCCTGGCTCCCAGGCCTGGGCTCTTTGCTCACACTGGGCGTGAGTGAGACTTTGCACGGACTCCACGTGGGCCTGCCACGCAGCCTCCCTCCTCTCCAGCTCCCGGGTCTCCAGGGTTAATGCTCTGCGCAGGAGGCTGAGACGCGCAGCCTCTCTGTTTTGGTAATTGAAATCAATTTCTCAGCCTTATCTTTAGGAAACCTATATAGTCTAGACTGGAATCTGAAAGCTTGGGCTCCGGCAACTTTTAAATGAAAACCCCTCTGCGCGGGGGGAGACGGGGAGACGAACAAGTGGCTCACCTCTTTCCGCAGTTTCTCAAGGAGCGTGTGAGTGTGTAAGTGATGTCTCTCTTTCTCTCCGGGTGTTTGGCTTCTGAGGATGTGAGAATGTGTTTGAAGATGTGAGTGTGTGGGGTGTGGAGTATGTCAGCGTGCCTGTGTTAGGATGGGGAAATCTGCGCATGTATGCGTGTGTGTGTATGTGTGGGTGAACGTGTGAGGCGGCCTTCTTTTGCATTTGTTTTCGCCTCCGAGCCTGTGAGTGCATGGATGAGGGAGGAGGGTGAGAGTGTGTTCAGGAGCGTTACTGTGTGTGTGCAAGTGCCCAGAGTAAATGCATGGGCTTGTAAACATGTGTGAGGTCAGAGGATTTATGTGCATTTTTGTGTCCCATTTCAGAGGGGATTTCCCAACAGGGTCTCACCTCTGAATTCTCCTGGGCCCCGGAATAGTTTCTTTTGATGCCTCAAATGGCCTTACTGAACTGCCACCTACCCTGCAAACCTTCTTCCTAACCCTCCGGCTCTCGCTTGTGCACCCAGGGAGGAGAGGCCTCAATTTGGCTACCCTGGAGAGGTTTCCCTGGCATCCCTCCCCTTCCCCAAAGCCTGCCCAGGGTCCCTCAGCATATCTCCTCTCTGAGGGTTGATGTGCCAGTGGGCAGGGAGTCTGGTTTGGCTAGGTCCACAGGAAGGCCGGATGCAAGGTTAGGAGGATTTCCCAGCTTCCCCTTGCAGCCTCAGGATGAGGCCTCCCAGGTATGGACCCAGCAGGTGATGCTCCTTTGTCAAAGCTGCGTTTCTAGACGCAGAGGCCGGTGCAGGTGAGGGCAGCTCCTCCCCCCGCCCCAGCCCCCACCTCGGCAGAGGGTCCTCCATCCTCTCCGAAGTCCCATGGATTTCTCATTTGAAGTCAATCAGCCTTGAAATCCCTGCCAGTGCCTGCAGGGTAATTACGGGGCTGGTAATCAATGCCAGCCTCTCAGCTGCCCCGGGTGGGGCTGGCAGAGCCGCAGTTCTCCTGGGCTTTGGGAAAGACTGGAAGTGGTAGTGACGGCTGGGATCAGGAGGACTGGCTCAGGGATGGCCTTGCCCCATTTGGGGTTCACACCTCCAACTCAGATAGGGGAGAGGTTGGGAGGGTGAGCAACACTCTCAGAAAGGTGTGGAGGCAGAGGGTGGCTGTGGCACCAGGAAGGACGCGTTTTATTAGCTTAAGGACAAGAGGAAGCCTGGGGGTCTGTTTGGGGGTGGAGGGGAGGGCACGTCAGGAGTGGACAAACTAATCTTGGCTCTGTGACAAATCAGCCCACTTGGTGTCTGAGATCGGCGCCTCTGCCCTTCTAGCTTAGCTCAGGTCCCGCTTAAGATCTCTCGGCACTGGCTAAGTGCTTTGGTAAGTGACAAGGATGGTGTATGCTGGGTACGGTGGCGGTGATGGCTGAGGATCAGTGGTGACGTCGAGGAGGTGCACCGTGGCGTTGGGGCTCCGCTGTCGTCAGAGGCGATGCGGGGAGGCGGTGGCGGTGCGGAGGCGTCAGAGGAGATGGTGCGGTCGGTTTGGGGAGGAGTGGGTGATGGGCACTGTGCTGGGAGCAGGGATTTTGTTGGTGGTGACTGACAGCTAAGGTGATGGTGGCAGTGGAAGATGGAGAGGTGACGATGGTGACAGTAACTGCAGTGTTACAGTGGAGATGGATGGTGGTGACTTTTAACAGAAGCAGGGGTGTGGATGCGGGATGGACAGGACCCGCAGGATGGGGCTGGGAGATAGAGGGTGTAGCTGCATCTGGAGATGAGGCCGGCAGGGGCTGGCCAAGGCAGAGCCAGTCGAACCAAGTGAGCTGCTCAGGGTGGGAGCAGACACCACACGCTACTGACGGCCAATGCTAGGCCACGTGGTGCTGTAGCCCCCCTGGGACATGAAAGTCTGTGAAGGCAAAGCTTGGATCCCAGGAAACAGACAGTTTAGTTGGCATCAGGACCCCAAGTGGGGAGATGGGCGGGCAACGGGGGGTGAGCAGGGATTCCAAAGCCCCATCGCTGAGGGACTGGAAGTCAGACTCCCGCCCTATGTCTGAGGGCCAGGAAGGGGTTCTCGTTGGGCCTTGGGAGTTGGAGATACGGATTAGCACCAGACAGAGACAATGAGGACAGATGGAGACCCATGGCTCGGGCACAAACTGTGTGGTCTGGCTTAAAACAGAGTGTATGGAGGACCCCACCCCATGGAGACAGACTCACGATCCCCGCAAGTAACGGACAAGTGCATGGATTGGGGGGGGGTCTGGGGAGGGCCCTAACGAAGTTAGAGAGAAGGGGAGCCCTGGACCTGGATGGAGAGTGCCGGAGGCAGACGAGAGGGACTTCACAGCGAGGAGGCTGGCAAGGCGGGAGCTTCGGCTTGGAGACCTCACAGACCTGTACGGACACCGACACTCAGTAGCTGTACCATCCTGGGCAAGTTACGTACCCTGAGACTCCATTTTCCTCTCCATAGACTGGAAATAATAATACCTACCATGAAAGGGTGTTGAGAGGCTTAAATAAGCTAATGTGTGTCAAGGCACAAAGTTGGTGCCCAGCAGAGGTGGCTTATCCTCAATTCCTTTGGGGTAACTCTACTTTATAGACACCCTCCTGGAGGGGCAAAGCGGCCCTGCTCTGGGACACGGGCTGCACAGAGGCAGGCAGGGGCCACGGCATGGACTCACCATCCTGTTCCTGGGAAGAGTTGGCAGGAAGAGCCCTGTGTCAGGAGAGGCCCCGGGGGCCCATCCTTGCACCCATGGTCTAGATGCCAGCCCGAGGTGGGGAGAAAATGTCCCCTGTGCCTGGGGCTGGGCAGCCCCTACCTTGTGCTCTGGGCTTTTGCACCCTTTGCTCCTCCAGAGAAGTTTGGGTCAAGGTCAGATCAGCGACCAAGACCTGGAGGCCTGACTGAGTCTCTTTTGTTGCTCAAAAAGACCCAGAACCCAGTGTCCTAGAGGCGGGAGGCTGAGGATGGGAGGACCTACTCCTTCCAAGTAGGTAGCCTTGGGCTTACATCTGGGTCTCCCTTCAGTGGTACTGTCCTGTGATGAAGGCTCAGGCTGTGGAAGCCAGCAGGCTGGGGTTCAAGTCCTACCGTGTGCCAGGCGGCACGTCCATAGATTTGTCTCTTTCTATGTGTGTGACCTTGGACAATGTCCTCAATGTTGATAGACTCAGTCTCCTTTGTGTAAGGTGGAGGCGGTGCTGCCAGCATCCCAGGCTGCCATGAGCATGGTGTGTGGCAGACACTCACCGAGGCGGCTCCCATAATCCTTGCCCCTTGGTATTCATGCCCTTGCATAACCCTTCCTCTTGAGTGTGGGCTGGACCTGTGACGTGTTCTAACCAAGAGAATATGGCACAATTGTTGGGACGTCACTTCTGTGGCTGTATTACATACGGTGGCAGCACCCATCTTGCCCTGGGACTCTGTCCCTCGGTAGCTTTGATGGAGCAAGTGTCCACGTTGGGAGGCCCATGGGACAAACATCTGAGGGCAGCTTCCAGCCTCCAGCCAGCTGGACATCAAAGCTCTTGGTCTCACAGCCTCCAGGAACTGAATTCCACCAACAACCCTGTGAGCCTGGGCGTGGCTCCTTTCTCAGTGGGCCGTCAGAAGAGGCCCCAGTCCTGGCTGGCAACTTGATAGCAGCGTCTCGAGACCCGTAGTCCTGTAGACCCTGTTAGATAATAACTGTGTGTTGTTTGAAGCTGCTAAGCTTGTAGCGATGTAGTTACGCAGCAATAAACTAACACATGGGTGGTGCATGAAACGCTGGGCCCAGTGCTGGTGGGTAAAGGCACAGAGTCGTGTGATCGCTGCCGTGTTCCTGGTCTGCTGGTTACTCGCCTGGTGCTGCGTGGGGCCTGGTGGGGTGCGGTTCCATCCCCCGACTAGCCCTTCCGGTCCCCACACCCTGGTAGGGAGAGGAAAGGAAGATTCTGTGGCCCAGACACACACAGCCTCCACCCCCGCCCCTAGAGCCTTGGGCCTTTGCCCCTCAACGACAGATCTCCCCACGCAGCCCACGTGGCTCTGGATTGGACCTGCTGCATGGGTCCAGAGACTTGGAGTTTTGAAAGCGGCATTGGTGTGCATTGGGGCCTCATTTTCCCTCTCCATGAATTGGGAAAATCACTTGCCATATGTCTCTTCTCTCAGACGAATGAAAGGAGTGAGGAGTGGTTGAAGATGGGCGAGTGCAGCCGGGGGCAGGTGGGGAGAAGGAGTTTCCAAGCAGCTTGGGTGGCCCAAGGACAGAGGGCACAGGAGAGGGAGACGGAGACGGGGCAGGCCCCGGGGCTTCTTACCAAGAGCCAAGGGTGAGAGACGCAGAAACACAGAGACCTAGAGAAAAAGAGATAGAGAGCATCAGGGAGACACAGAGATAGAGAAACAGATGGGAAGTGGGGGCGGAAGGGGGAGAGAAACAACGAGAAACAGGTAAAAACAGAGTGACGCACACTCACACGCACACGCACGCATGCTGACATCACAGGTGGACACGGGACACAACCGACAGGGGACAAGGACCCACCCACAGAGAGCCTGCAGAGACACACAGACATGGGTACACAAGGACACAGAGTCAAAATCACGCAAGGACACACAGACACACGACATGTGAATGCAGACTCAGGGACAGCACAGCAGGAAACACAGCTGGACACACAGAGAGGCACACGCACAGAGAAACACACACGACACGCTCACCCCTGGAGAGGGGCACGCGCAGAGGCGAGGCCGAATGGCCGCATGCCGTCCCCGCGCCAGGCTGGCTGAGTTGGGCTGCCCCATCCGTTAAGTGTCCTTTTTCAGACCCTCCAGCTGAGACGGGCAGGTGGGAGGGGACATTTCTGGGAGATGAGTCGGGGCTCGGAGACCTCTTCCACTCCTGGGCCAGCTGACCCACGCGCCTCCGTGGAAGGTTCCTGGTGCTGCTGGCGGAGGTTTGCTGGGAAGGGTTTGAAGGAGGGGAGGGAGAGAGGAGGGGAAGGGAAGGGCCAGTCCATGGCTGCCAGGGGCCACCCCACAGCCGGGGTGCTCCTCTGCCCCGGGCAAGGCCCAGAGGCCACCGTACCCAGAAATGAGGCCCTGGGGGACCCCAGGACAAGCCTCAGTGCCCGCGTTCAGCAGCAGCACCTTGGGGGGCCAGTGTCACGCTTAGGGTGACTCTGTAAGTCAGAGCATTTTGATGCATAAAATCTGGAAACATGAGTCTATGAATTGTAATCGAGCATGACGAAATCTCATCAACAGAAGTAAATATGAAATGTGAGACCACGGAGAGACGCACAGATGTGCTCCCACATCCTGACCCCACACTCCTGACTCTGGCTCGCTGCCCCACCCCCAGATTTATGCTCTGCACGTGCTAAATTAGCCCTACATGCCTCTGTCGGCTCGGCTCCGATGCTGCGTTCCTCCCTTCTCTTGTCTGTCCCTGAACTCTGGAACATTCCACCCTCTGCCTTCATGGCAGGAACCGTCTCACCTTTGCTGTCCATTGGGGCATAGACTCTTGGTCGGAAGAGTCAGGAGAAGCCAACTTTATCCACTGCTGTCCTGCAGCTAGTAACACTGGGTGCCTATTTCCCTTTGGGTCTGTGCAAGCAGTTATCCCTGCCCTATCTTCTCGCAGGCCTTCTCAGAGCCTTTGTTGTGCTAATCTGTAAGGCAAAATGCCAAGCAAAGGTTGGAGCAGGCCGGGTTTCACAAACTTTCATGGCCACAGACAACTTTCTAGCCACAGGTCATGTTGTCCTCAGCATCTCCTGGGTTAATATCATTCCCTTTGGGTAATGGTGGTATAAGCCCAGTAAGCCCATTTGTTACCTGACTGCATGGCCATTGGTGTCCCAAGCAGGACCCCAACTTGGAAGAGAGGCAGAGCCTTCTGGCCTCCTTTTGGAAAGAGCAGTGACTTTGTAATCTCATGGCAGGTTAGGGAGAGGATGTGCCAGGTGGGGGCTTCTCTCAAGAGTGAGATCTGTCCCTGGACAGGCTGATCTTGACTCAGAATGAGTCATATTAGTGTGTGTGTGTGTGTAAGTGTGTGTGTGTGAGTGTGTTGGCACCAGAGTCTCCTCCCTCTACCTGCTTCACCAGCCAGCCTGGGGTCAGAGGACTGAAAACAAACACAAAAAGGGAGGAGTTGGTTCGGTCCACAGTCCG
>CAUYRT010098855.1:0-11272 GCA_963574885.1 Lepilemur ruficaudatus
GTAAGTTTCTCAGATCAAACTTGTCAAAATCTTTATCTCAGAATAATAATATAATGTATCTCTATCAACTCATAGTAGATAACAGATTTAAACCTAAAGTGGGAAACTATAAGAATATTACTCAATTTTAAGAAACGACAGCTAGCACCACTTATATTATCCTGGATTAAGCTTGAGCCCGTTATTCGAAGTGAGGTGACACAAGACCCGAAGAATGGGCCCCACTTGTACTTGCCATCAAATTGGTACTGATTGATTAACACTATGGTGCTCAAATGGTGGTGGGGGTAGACCCATGTCTGAGAGATGTGGTAAGCACTGTGAAGGGGAGGGGCATGCTTGAAATGTATTTGGGGATGGGTATTAGGGATCTCAATAGAGGGGAGGAAATCCTCTGAAACTGATTTATGTGAATATCTGTACAACTTGGTAAATTTACTAATAACCATTTAATTGTACACTTAAAATGCAGTAAAGACATGATATGTAAATTACACTTCAATAAAGAAAAAAAAACAGGTTTGGACAGACATGTACCAGCATAAGCAAGAAATAAGACAACAATCATGCAACACAGAGTGAAAAGGAAATTATAGCATATTACTTGTAAAGAGACAGGAGGAAATACTGAGTCTGGAAAAAAATATAAATGAATTAT
The DNA here is from genome assembly GCA_963574885.1 of Lepilemur ruficaudatus. NCBI lineage: Eukaryota > Metazoa > Chordata > Mammalia > Primates > Lepilemuridae > Lepilemur > Lepilemur ruficaudatus. The sequence goes on from CAUYRT010098855.1 coordinate 659, forward strand.
CCTGGAGAGAGTTCTAACAATTGTCATAAGTTTATTTAATAATATAATATAACATAATTAATATAAATATATTTCAATGACATATATACTCATAAACAAGATGACAAAATAGCAGAATGAGATAAAAAGGAAGATGGCAGACCAAAGAAAATAAATTTAAGAAAAAATAAATTTAGCACCAAATAAATTAGAAAAATCAAGAAGCAGGAAAAGCACTCCTAAAAAAATTATAAAGGAAAATGCCTGAGAAAAATTCCAAATAGATAAGAAAAAGTTTTCAGCTATATTACAAGAAAATTTCTCTAAAATAAAATAAGGTGAATATACGTACTGAAAGAACACTTTGTGCTCAGAAAAACTGAATTCAGATGCTCAACACTAAAGTATATTCAATTTAACTTATGAATTCTGCAGGTGAAGGAAGAATTTTTCCATTTATCTAGAGAAATCTCCCAAGGGAAAGAAAGTATGACCCCAAAATATTATATCTAGCCCCAATGCTGTCCAAATAAAAGTGTAGAAATTCTCAAACTTGAAAGAAGTTGGGGCATAAAGCACTCAGAAGCCCCTACTGATTTAATAATTTGAGGATAAAATCCTGATGACTCAAATTTTAAAACTCAGAAATGTAGAAATCATATAAAGACAAAAGGTTCTCACCTATTTATATATAGTTACATTTATAATCTATTTATATATAAAAGTCATGTTAAATATTGTGGGAATTATGGTTTCAAAATTAAGTGTAAAAATTAAAAATCTTGAAAATACAAGTTATAATCTAAATAATAAATATTGGGTGGCATGCAAAAGGGAGGTTGAAAAACCTGTGAAGTATTTATGTCCTAATCTTTTGTGATCTAAAATTAAGACATATAATTAATAAAATAGTCTAACATCTTAATATCTTTTGTGATCTATTTTCTCAGTATTTGAGATTCCCTTTATAAAATATTATTTCTTGTGGTTAAAAACAACAGCAACATTTATTTGAAATTCAACAAGTGTTCAATTTTAATTTAGTTTCTCTTTCTTATGAGAAATTAAAACAAAATTAAAATCCAATGTTTTGTTTAAAACACTTCACAAATTATAATCTTTAGAACAATATTTAATCTATTCATCTTTATATAAATATATACATATAAAGATGTCTATAATAACATTCAATTAACATTAGCAATTTTTATTTTTAACAGAATTTGAAGTGATTGCTTTTGCCTTCTTTTAAAAAATGTGTTCTGTGTTAGTTGGACTTTTTATAAGAACATGATTTTTAAACAGTAAAAATACAAAGTGATTTTTCCTGCAAAGAAAAAGCGAAATACCTCTTGATTCTCTTTTAGAAACAGAACCAATAACACAGGAATTTTCCAACACTTAAATCTCACCAGAACTGCATATTCAGTGTTGATGTGCAGTACAACAGAAATATCTAAATTTGTCTAAACACATTATCTATTTTGTTATCTGGTCTTTGTGAGTTTTTTGTTTTTCCATAAGTCTTTCCAGATGTGTAGGACACAGGGAAAAACAGAACTCCCCAAAACAGATGATAACATTGAGACAAGATGTTTTTGTCTCTATTTTTCCGTCCACCTATCCTCTAAATCCTACGATTGCTACAGACTGTTTAAAATAAAATGTGGCACCTAATTAGTCATAATACTGAAAGCACAGAATAGAAGATTTGGGGTCATATGTTATATGATATTCTTTTTTAGTATTGTATCCTGAAAACCAGTTAGTAATATTCTTTTAAGCAAAACAGAAAAAAGTACCCAAACCATTTCTCTCTTTCTGATCTTTTAGCCAGCACCTTATTGGTTTGGCCTTCACTATGAATTATGTCACTGTGATGATAACCTAGATCTGAAAGTCTGATTTAAAGTTGAAGAGGAGGGCAAACTATCCTGGTTTGCCAACAATATGATCTTCTATCTATTAATAGAAAACCCTAAAGACTCCACCAAAATACTCCCAGGGTTGATAAATAAATTCAGTAAAGTCTCAGATTACAAAATCAATGTACACAAATCAGTAGCACTTCTATATACTAATAACAGTCAAGTGGAGAGTCAAATCAAGAACTCAGTACTATTTACAATAGCTGCAAAGAAAATAAAATACCTAGGAATATACTTAAGCAATGAGGTGAAAGATTTCTACAAGGAGAACTACGAAACACTGATGAAAGAAATCACAGATGACACAAATAAATGGAAAAACATCTCATGCTCACGGATTGGAAGAATCAACATTGTTAAAATGTCCATACTGCCCAAAATGATTTAGAGATTCAATGCCATCCCCATCAAAATACCATTGCCATATTTCACAGATCTGGAAAAAATAATACTAAACTTCATACGGAACCAAAAAAAAGCCCAAATGGCCAAAGCAATCTTAAGCAAAAAGAACAAATATGGAGGTATCACATTTCCTGACTCCAATTATACTGCAAGTCTGTAGTAATTAAAACAGCATGGTATTGGTATAAAGGAAGAACATAGACCAACAGAACAGAACAGTGAAACGAGAAATACAACCATATAGCTATGACCAACTGATTTTCAACAAAGCATACAAAAACATACACTGGGGAAAGGATGCTCTATTCAATAAATGATGCTGAGAAAATTGGATAGCCACATGCAGAAGAATGAAACTGGATCCCTATCTCTCACCACATAAAAAAATTAACTCAAGGAGGATTAAAGACTTACATTTATCACCTGAAGTCATAAAAATTCTAGAAGAAACTGTAGGAAAAATTTTTCTAGACATTGGCCTAGGCAAAGAATTTATGAGTAAGACCCCAAAAGCAAATACAGCAACAACAAAAATAAATAAATGGGACTTAACTAAAAAGTTTCTGCACAACAAAGAAAGTAATCAACAGAGTAAATAGACAACCTATAGAATGGGAGGAAATATTCGCAAAGTATACAACAAAGGACTAATATCTGGAATCTACAAAGAATTCAAACAAATCAGAAAGAAAAATAAACAAATAATCCCATCAAAAAGTGAGCAAAAGAAATAAACATATTTTTATCAAAAGAAGATAGACAAATGGCCAAGAAACATGAAAGAATGCTCAACATCACTAATCATCAGGGAAATGCAAATTAAAACCACAACATGGGTATGGCTACTACCTTACCCATATCAGAATAGCCAATATTAAAAAGTCGAAAACAATAGATGTTGGCATGGATGCAGTGAAAAGGGAACACTTAATACACTGTTGAATGTAAACTAGTACAACAGCAATGGAAAGCAGTATGGACATTTCTCAAAGAACTAGACGCAGACCTACCATTTGATCCACCAGTTCCAATACCGGGTATCTACCCAAAGGAAAACAGGTCATTTTATTTAAAAAAGACAGCTTTATCTGAATGTTTATTATAGCACGATTCACAGTTGCAAAGACATGGAATCAACCTATGTGTCCATCAGCTAATCAGTGGATAAAGAAAATGTACATGTACACCACAGAGTACTAGTCAGCCATAAAATGGAGTATCAGTATTTAAAACATATTTATATTCTCCTTCCGCATCAGCATTTTACTGGATTCGCACTGAGTGTTTTTCACTCTGTCCTTAAATACACTCCCTGAAAAATCTATGAGTATATTTGTCTAATTACATCAGTCCCTTTCATTTTGTGAAGTCCTAATCATTAGAGAATTCTTCCTTATTTTAAAACAGTTTCTCCCATCCCCAAATTTCCGCCATCCATTCTAATTCTTCTCACTGGTATCAGTAAGAATGGATAAGAACAGATACATCAGCATTAATATATCCCAAACACAATTCTCAATATCTCCCTCAGACACATTCCCCTAACGCCTACACACATCATCACTGAGACTTATTCTTCTCTTATCCTCACAGTCTCCCTGAGATGCAATCAACAACTCTTGTGTGTGCTACTTTCAAAAGGTAGCCTGAATGTAACCATGTCTCATCAACTCTAGTGTCACCACCTTGGTCCAAGGTCCCCTCACCCCTCAACTGGACAATCACAATAGTTTTCTGATTGGTATTATTCTTTCCAATCTTGCCCTCCTAGAGTTCTTTCTCAGCATAGTAGCCAAATTGACTTTGTTTACATCCTACAATGGCTTCTCTTTGCACTTAAAGCCCAAAGGCCTTATGTTGCCCGTGAAGTCCTGCATGATCTGGTCCCACTCGCTCTCAGATCTCATCACTTTTTCTCTAACAAACTTACTTGGCTCCAAACGCACCCTCTCACTGTTCCTCATACTCACCACCAGGTCATGATGCTGGCTCTGCTCTCCGTGTAAAATACATTTGTGTATCTTTCTATAAGGCTCTTCATTATGTAGGTCTCTGCTCAAATATCACCACCCCGAAGAGATTTTTTCCACCCTATTGACAATAGCACCACAGTTTCTTTGCTGATTTAATAATCAGCATAATACCTACTACAATATAAAATTTTATGTTTGTTTATTACCTCTCTGCCACTCCAGAATATAATCTCAAGAGGGCAGAAACAATATTTATGTGGTTTAGTATTTTATCATAAATCGTTTCTTTGATACGCAATCGTGCAGAATGAGTTAACACAGCAGGCCTAAGAAGGCTAGTCTCAGAAAGGCCAGCTTGCAAGCATGATCCATGCCTGGCGTCTGGGAACTTAAATACTAAACAATTTCTTATGGTGATATAAAACTTTCTCTAAATGATAAGCTTTACTCATTGTATCTAAACTGCGTCAACAATGCACTTTATACTGAGCACTGCTTTCCTTCTGGGAGTCTGGAATTTTGAGAGCCCTATATGGCCAGTCCCCAAACGCTCTGGGCACTGAGTCTCTAATGAGCTGCTCCAATAGACAACATTTGATACATGTTGTCACAGTTTTGTGCTGGTGGAATTAAGCACACTCTGGGTGGCTCCACTGGGAGAAGCCTCTTGGAAGCTTGTACTTGGCTTCCCGTAGACTTTGGCCCATGTACCTTTTGTTCTTTTTGCGCTGTATCCTTTCACTGTAATAAATGTTATCTGTGAGTACAACTAGTTTCTGAGTTCTTTAGGTCCTCCTAGCAAATCACTGAAACTGGGGGAGGTCTTGGGGACCCTGGACATAGCAATTGAGAAGCTTACATGGTCTTCGCAGTTGAAAGTAATCAAGAACAGCAGCACATAAAAAATTCCTACAACATGTTAATAAACTGAGTATGAAAATTAAGCCCATCCTCCTCTGAAGTATATAATCTCTACTATGAAATCAGTTACTACTTACGTGACTGGTCTGTAGATCTCCTTAACACCAATGAACTGAAGTTGTTCCATGATGTCTGGAATACTTGCACATCGAGTAAGATTAATTCTTGGATAATAAAGAAGGTACGAGAGACACATTTCACTCCTGGTGCTTAGTCCTCCCTGGAAATGGGTATATTTTGTTTAACAAAGTATGTGTTCCACCAATTTTGACATCTATAACACATTAAGTCATTAATGTCAAACAGTTCCTTCCAGGATTAAAATTTAATAAATCTTAAAGCTGAAAAGTAATAACTTATCTGAATGCTATGTCCATTATAAACCAAGTTTTCATATATAGCACTTGTAGGTCTGTTTCTAAGATCCCTATTCTGTTGTGGACTTCAACCATGTTGTATTAATCACCACAGCTTTAAAATAATCCTTCATATCTAATAGCTTATTTGCCATCTTGTTCTTTTTAATCATGTCTTGCCTGTTTTTAACACTTTGCTCTTCCATGTAGTTTTTAGAATCAACTTACTCCATGTAAAAGCTAAAACTATAAAATTTTTATAAAAATGAAAAATTAGGAGAAAATATTTGCAGCTTTGGCTAGATGAGAGGTTTCTTAGTTAGGATACCAAAACTCCAAATTGTAAAATCTCTCTGAATTTCCCTTTCCTGGAATATCAAATTTATAGACCAGTTTGTATAGAAGAATTTTCTTTATTTCACTTAGCCTTTCTATCCATGAACTTGGTATCTCTTAATTTCTTTAGACACTCTTAAATGTCTTGCAATAAATATTTTATAATATTATTCATAGAGATCAAACACACCTAATGTTTGATTTTATTTCTATGTTAGCTTAATAATAATAAAACTTTTCTTACCCAAGTCATCTCAGCTCTATCTTTTGTGTTGTAGCGACACTCAGTAATTAGGTTATCTCCCTAAAAGATAAAAGTAAAAGCTTTCACATTGAAGTTTTATACTGTTTTGTCTAATACATTTGTAGGTCAAAAGTTCATGTTCCCTCTATAAATAGATGCATCAAGTGATTTGATTCAGGAGAAGACTTTCAATTTGTTTAATTCTAGGTTTGCTAGTATAATATGCAAATAAACAAATAAGGCTCTCTGTGTTCAGGCCAGACTCTACAATATTCTAGCTGGATGACCTTGGCAAGGAATTGAATAAACTGGTTACAATTTGTTCATCCAAAAAATGGTGATAAAAAATACCACTTATTTTTATACAGTTGTCGAGAGGCGATTAAATGACGTAATGCATATTTAGACTTTAGTACAGAATAAATGTTAGCCGTAGATAGTAGTTATTGTGATCACCTCTTCATTTACATTATTTTCATTAAAGCTCTTTAGTCCTGTCTTTACTTCCTTGGAACAGAATTACGAGGCAAATTAATAGTAAAGTATTGCTCTAGTGTTTTCCAACCTTTTGAACATTACAGAACACATGGAAAATGATACTATTTTTATGGCTCCCCACTTGGGTAAAGGAATGAAGCTATTCATGGGCCAGACCAGCCAGCCGTCTCTGGGCTTTAGTCCTCAGATTTGCCCCTCCTCTTCGACTACCCAGAGCGCCCAGAGATCAGTATCCCAACACACTTACACTCTAATCATAGCACAGGTATTAATAGAAAGCTCTAGATAACACTGTTTGGAAAGCCCGAGATGACATAATAGAAGAGAGCATAGTCCTTAAGGACCTTGACAAGATCACTGTTTCTCAAACTTCATCTTTCTACCCTCAGGGTGTAGCAAATAATTTGTGAAAGGAATATAGAGCCAATGCTGTAGATTGAAGGGACAGCCATTAGAAAAAAGAAGGCCCCTCTCCTCATCATAACTTCTGTTTTTCACGTTTCCCTTTATATCACATTGTGCTATGCCTTCTCCTGCCAGTTCACCCCATCTAAAAGTCCTGCCCTCAGCACCACCTAGAAAAGATATTGCTATTACTCTCGTTTCATAAACAGTATAACAATCTGACTTTTAAGAGTGGAATCAGGGTAGAAAATTATATGACTATTAAGCTTCATGGTCATGGAATAAAAAATTTGAGAAAATAGTCATAACATTTTTAAAAAGCATTCATTATTGTAAGGCATAAGATTCTCTTCTATGCTTCACCATAACGTCAAATATTGTTTTAAGCCGGATCATGTAGCACAGTATAATCAGCTACATTCAAATACTTTATTAAATAAAAGGATCATCCTTATATTCATTTTTACTGAAATGAAACTTCTAAAAAATATCCTATCTCTTCAAGATAGCATCAAGAAACAGAATAGGGATTTTTTTACTATTTCCAGAATTGCAACCCAAAAGATTACTAACTGAAACATCAAGTAAAAAAAAAAAGAGTAACCTTTAGTGCTCAGAACCTTGAGCTTTTTGTTTTTGAGGTTTTTAAATTTTTTTTATTTTTTTATTTTTGAATCAACAACTTGAATTGCCCCTGGGAATAGTAATAAAAATGAGTTTCAAATTTGGAAAACAGATCAAAGACATTCCATCTGGGTTGTGCAACACCCCCGGTGGGTGGCTTTAAGAATACAGATACAAGGAAACAAGTCATTTCACGAGTGGAAACCTTGCTACACCTCAGCAGATATATGTCTCATGGCTTTCATAACAGTCAATGAAAAAGAACAAAAGCATGCATACCGGTAGGATTGTTTGTTCCTCTTTTAGATATTGAAACTCCTGGAAATTGAAGTCAAAATCGTCATCATAGGCGAGCAATTTCATTTCTTTCCCTTTTCGAAAATGACGCAGCCTGATGCCTCTGCCAGCCAGGTGGGCGTGGAGCAGAACAGCAAACACGTGGATTCCACTTGGCTTCTCGGCTTCCAGAGCCTGCGGGCCAAGCCGCGGAAGACCCGATTAGCCCAAACAAGTGCATGTTCAGACATTTCACATTCAAACACACTTGGAGGGACGACTGAGAAGAAAACTAAAACAACTGAAGTGAATGCTTGTGCTGCCAAACATTTTGAATTTGGATTATTCAATGTTCTTTCCACGAAGGAACATTTGCTGGGAGAAAGAAAGGGCACTGATGCCAGTCCCCTCCTAATGTTATCTTGCTTTTCCCTCTTTTAGGAAGTAAAGAGGTAGACAGTGCTCCTGGCGTAATGATTCCAGGATGTTGGCAACCTGAAAATCCAAACTCTCAAAAGGAGAAATTATTCCCACTTTTCCAGATAAGAAAGCCAATGTGGGTCAGTGCAATTAAATGGGTCGCCCATGGTCCTACGGCTAGTAAATGACGTCACCGCAATTTGATCATGGTCTAAATAACTCAGAAGAGCATAATCTTTCCACTTTGCCAGTTTGCCAGACTGTCCACAACCACAGTATCTTAGAATATATAAAGAATACAATCCATGTTGAAATATTTTCATTCAAAAAAACCAAATGCAAACAGTCATTATTAAACACTTATACTTGCTTTTCTCTTATCTAGTATGTATTTGCATATTAGTTATTCTTGCTCTTTGGTGAAAGAAGGGAAGAAAACTATACAGTAGAGAAAAATAGAAAAAATAAAAATGAATGATGGAAAAGATAAGTATGGATAAAAGGTAAAGTAGAGAAAGGAAAAAGAGACTACACAAAGGTAGAAATTGTAAAAGATAAAACAAAATGCCAATATGCAACAAAGGAGGCAGAAGTAGGAAGAAAAACACTTTTGCAAGGTATGCTTGTCTTCAGGATTCTACTTCTGCAGCCTTGGAGATTTAAAAAAGCAGTCAAATGTCCTGCTCAAGTTGCAGTAAAGGCTTCACAGCGTGCGCACAAGAAAAGGATCAATAATCAATAAGCAGGGAATTGTTCACACTAGTTTCTAAGAGCACTGATGAGTCCGCAGCTGGCTGGTCGGAGACTCAGATGCTGCCTACCTCTTCTAGGCATTCCAGAGCGCAGTGACCCTCTGACCGGAACTCGGGCATTCCCGGGGGAATGGTATGAAAGAGGCTCACCCAGAGGCCAGCCTCGATTACCCCAGCATCGTATTTCCTTATATCCGTTGTATGAAATAACCTCAGCCCAGAATTATCTATTAAGCCTGGAACAAAAGCACATAATTAAAAGTGAGTGCGAGTTCTTAAAAAAGTGTTCATATTCAGTTGAAATGGGTTAATTTTCTTTAAACTCTCATAAGGGAAAGGAATATAACTAGAGATGAATAGAAGACGACACTCAGCTTCACAGAAAGGAATTAAAAGATACGTAGCCATACTGCCTGCAACCATCGTGGACTCACGCACTATACCACGGGAAAAGTGTTATCTAGCTGTTGTAGTCCACAATGATCTAACATGAAGGCAGAAAGAAAATTCTAAAGTCATTCATTCTAATATAGAATAACTCAATAAAAGTTTTACTTTACATTGTTTTGAGGTAAAGTTCATTAACATTTATTTAGAGGTAAAAACCCCTTGGTCTAGAAACTATCTGCTGATGGAGAAAACCGCTAAAGATTAACTTTCTTTCTTTATAGTTTGTCACCATTCTCTTAATAAGACACACTTCATGCTATGATATATTTATTAAAAGGAGGGAGAGTATGAGCCCCAAACACTGCATAAATTTGTTTTACTAACTTCAGAATGAATTGACTCCCTTCTGCAGTGGTGACTTATCTACCGGTGACTACCAGATTGGCCCTTTCCCCAGTTTGCCTTCTCGTCTCCTTTCATTCAATCAGCTTAATCAATTATTACCAATCATTCTTAAACACCAAGGTCTTTATAGCAAATATTTCTCATTGTATTAATGTATTATACACCCCTAACTCTCACACACATACACACTCACACAGACTCACACTCCTATACACATTTAAAAAATATTTATTACTTTGAATATTTTAGGGCACAATAAGTTGATAAAATTAAGTATCCCAATAATTATCTCAGGAAATTCTTATCTCTTGATCTCCTTAACAGCCTTGAAAAAATCCAAGCTTCCTTTCCTGCTTAGTGAGCTTATTATTGTGAACATACAATCATTTGGCATTTGTTCATTGACTCAAGCTTGTTCAGATATTTAGGGTCACACAAGAAACCACTGTGGTGTGACAATTAAGAGCACTGACTCTGGAGCTGACCACCCTGGCTACAGATCCCAGCTCTACTTCTTACGAGTTGTATGAGCTTGAGTTGTATGTAAGTGCTGGGGTTTAAATGTTTGATCCCTCCAAACGCAAGTTTGAATGTTGAAATTCAATTGCCATTCTGATGGTACTAAGTGGTAAGACCTTTAAGGTGTGTTTAGTTTGTGAGGCCTCTGCCCTTCTGAACGGATTAAGGCCATTATTTTGGAAG
>CAUYRT010098857.1:0-27040 GCA_963574885.1 Lepilemur ruficaudatus
GGCGAGGCTGCTGCGATCCCTCTGTTCACGCAGCAGCACTTGGCACCTCCTCCTTGATAACCGTCACGTGGCATCTTACATCCTCTTATGTGAGCAGAATTCCTTGCAAGCTCCTCCAGGGCACAACACAAAGGCACACCTGCACCTTCTCCGCATTTCCTGTGCCAGTGCTAGCACCCAGCAGGAGCACAATAGATGCTTAAATTTTCGTTAGGGGGGGTTACAGAACTCATGTCATGTGGGGCCCCCAAGGAGGCTCTATTCTGTCAGCCCAGGTGTGGAGCCCCAGAGCCACGAGGAAGGGGCAGGAGGCTGCACTCACCCTGGGAGCTGTAGCCGTGGGTGTCCATGAAGGACAGGCCCAGCCGCTCATCCTCCTGCAGGGTGCTCTGGTCCGTGAAGCTCCGGTCCACGGCGCTCATCATGTGGGTCTTCTCCTGGCGGTAGTTGACGGTGGCCTTGGTCATGTTCATCAGCTTCCTGCAGAGGGGCGTTGACGGGAGACACGGGCACTGCGCGGGGCTGGACAGCACCCAGAGGTGGGGGGGAGGCCCAGCAGTCAGGGGCCTTGAGGCCAGGAGCAGGCAGCTGTCTAGAAGCATCTCTGGGTGCTGAGGGGGCTCTGCCTCCATCGTTCACAGCAACCCAGAGAGTTGGTGCCTCCCTCAAAGGGACTGGCAGGGTCCCTGCCCTGGGGACCTTTGCTGAGCACCAAGGATAGAGCAGCAGCGGCCTCGGGCTGGGATTCTCACTGGCCGCCTGGGCTCAGGAAATGGGAAGGAAAGTCATTCTGAGCCTAATTTGGTGTCACAGCAGACAGTCACCACCACGGTGCCCCAAACCAGGAAGGCAGCTGGCCCAGCCCCAGTATGTCCCCACTTCCCTCCTCCTCCCCCCTTCCTCCCCAGAGCCCTAGAGTTAGGTCGTTTTCCTCCAGCAGGGGGATGGGCTACACGAAGCCCCCTCACTCGTCTCATGTCACAGGGTCTGGTGACAGCCCCAGCCCAGAGGAGTTTCTTGTAGGCAGCGACTGAGCTCCCTACCTGGGCTTCTCAGTCCCATGCCCACGGCCCCCCAGAAACCACCAGGCCTGGGCACAGCCCCAGCCATAGAGGACTTGGACAGAAACCCACTAGGGCACATCTTCATGCCACCCCCCATCAGCTCATCCAGATGTTAGAAGCAGCAGAGGGAGGTGGTGAGAGGCCCAGGTCCCTCCCCTGGAGGGTCAGAGCTTCTGGAGTTCCCTGTGCAAGGCTCTTGCACGGCCCAGGCCTCTGGGCCCAGCTTCATGGCTGAGGATGGCAGTTTGTGACCACGGAGGAACTTGGAGGAAGGTGGGGGGCAGGGACAGCTTCATGATCCATGGCCAGAAACAGGCAAAGGGGAAATGACTTGGGACCCCTGTTGAGGTGGAGAAGAGCCCGAGGGGCCCAATCACAAGGAAGGCTCCTGAGAGGAGACCTGTTCCCCTGCCCGGCCCTACATCATGTAGGATGTGAGGCAGACCTGAGGAAGGACTTCCAGACTATGAGGGCTCAGGGGCAGTGACCATCTGTGGAGATGAGGAAGCCAAAGAAAGGATTTTCCCAGGCAGGCAAACTCCAGTCAGCCTGTCCTGGACTCAGAGCCGCCTGGGGCAGGGGAAGGACAGGGTGACCTCTGCATGCCCCTCCTGCCAGGACCAGGATGCCCCTTCTGTGCTAAGAAGGCAGCTGTGTCCACACTGGGACCACTGCTGCTGTGCACGGAGGTGGGCACAGCAGGCCCAGCCTTCCATTCCCAGGCCCCACTGTGGCCCGAGCAGAGTCACAGACCCCTCTGGGGGCAGGCGAGGAGAAGCCTCTGCGGCTGTGACCGTGAGCACCTTGAGGGACAAAGAGACTAGGAGGACACAGGGAAGGAGGAGGGAACAAAGAGAGAAAGGGACAGTAACAAGGAGAGAGAGGAAGTGGGGAAGGGGACAGAGAGGGAGGGAGGGACAGACACAGCAAACCACAGGGCAGACGGGGCCAGGACAGATGGCAGCCGGCCAGGCTGGCTGAACACAGAACCCAAAGAGGACCCTCAGGGAGCAGAGACTGGCCTAGCGGGTGATCTCCAGTGGTGTGCCACAGGGCTCTGTTCCTGCCTGGGACTCCTGGCCCGCTTGGAACCACGAAAACAAACCAGCCAGATCCATAGAAGACAGACCCCGGGAGGGACACCGAGCACTCTGCCGGCATCGGCTGATCTCCACGCGAGATTAAGCGTTGATGTATCCTGAGTGCCAGAACAGTGCCAGGCACACAGTAGGCGCTCAATAACTAACATGCTGATGGATGATGTGTGTAAAGCTCCTGGCACACTCACCAAATGATGACTTTAAATGCTTTGCACTGGAAATCTGTGCAGGGACCAGGGCAAGGGACAGCCAGAGCCTTGCACCCTGGACAGGCCATCCACGCTGCCTGACTCCTAGGCTTTGTCCCCTGCCTCTGCCTGGTCTCATGCCAGGCTCAGACAGGGTGCTGGGTCAGTTCTCTGTCCTTCCCCTGCATCCTGCTTATCTCCTCCCTGCAGCCCCAGGGTCCAGCGCCAACTGGCCCAGTGTGCCTGGCCTAGCAGCGGCTGTGCTGAGCCCAGGTGGGGAGGGGAGGAGCTGGTTCTGCCTCTGGCTCCCTGGGTGACTTTGGGCAGGTCCCCAGGCCCTCTGGGCCTCAGCATCCCTGCCCTTAGTTAAGGTGCTTGGACCCCAGTGTCCAGGGCTGCCTGGTAGGGAAGGAGGCATGGTGGGCTGGCAAGCAGAGGGGTCTCTGAAGCCCCCCGCCTGCCTCCAACCAGAGCTGCTGCTCAGCTGTCACCTGCTCCATGTCCTGGGCTCCCAGGGTCTTTTTTCTCCACCCTGTATTTTGAAGGTAGTTTTGTTAGACTGGACCCTGAACTACCTGGCAGCTCTCACTGTCTGGGCTCTAAGGCTCTGCAATTCTGCATTCTGAGATTCTTACAATCCCTAATCCTGGGTTTATGAAACTCCAAAAATCTGATTCTAAGTTCTGGATTCTCAGATGAGCTGGGATTCATGCTGTCCGCTGCAAAATGCACCAGGAAGCGCATCCCATGCAAACACCAGCCTGGGCCTTTCACACAGGGGCTCTGGGGGTTTGCATCATCTCTGTTGCTCAGGGTCAGGGCAGACACACCTATCTCCAGGGGCCCCTCATGCCCTTCCAACAAGAACAACCTCCCTGCTGAGCGCCCCTCCCTGGACAGCACCTGGCACCCGCCAGACCTGGGCTCCAGCCCCGCGGCTCCCTCTGCAGGGTCTCTGGCTTCCCACGGGGCTGCACCTGACCCTTGAGGGAGAGGCATCTTGCAGATGACATCTGTCCCTTGTTCCCAACACATACCCTGCCTTTCAATCAGGCCTGTCTCCTCACCATCCCCTATGATGCCATCTAAATTCTACCTCTGAGACTTTGCTTATACTGTTCCGTGCCAGGAACGGCTCCCCTCCTTCCTTCCCCTCCCAAATCCTCCCGATACAGCAGGTGGGGGATGGAGAGGAGGTCCTCCTGTCCCACCATCTTTGCCTCCCACAGGTGAAGAGGAAGGTGAATTATGTGCCCAGACCCCAGTTCCGCATCTCAAGGATGGAGCGCACTGAGCACATTCTTGGCCTGGGGCCAGGACAGTTCCCAGCCTCAGGTCTCACGATCTCTCTACCTCTCTCACCACAAGAGAGGAGGAGCTACAGACGCAGGCCTGGAGCCAGCCGGCTGGCCACCATCGTCCTGTGGCCCAGCCATGATGGCTCTCCTCCCACAGGCCTGCTCCAGGCCATGCCGAGGCCCGTTCTGTGTCCGCCCTCTGGGGGACATCAGGGGCCCTGCTGCCCGGCCTGGGAGGAGCAGCCCTTGATGAGTTGGGCTCCTGGGGACCCGCAGGGAGCCCTTCTTGACCGCAGGCCTGCCAGGCCACCCTCTTCTGCTCCCACAGCCCTAGGGCGTCAGGATACGCCTCCTTAGAGCCCAGCAGGCCTTGGTCCTACTCTTGACTAAAGGGACCCAGAGGGGAGCCTCACACTCAAGGGACTTGCTTCTCCTGGCGAATCTATGTGGCTCCGCTGGTCTCCTGGGGCAGAGGTCGTGGGTCTCAGAAATGCTCCCTGAATGCCCCGCCCGGCCCTCTTTGGGTTTGGCAGCTCAGGTGGGGACTCTGGGGAAGGGCTCTCTCTCAAGTCCTCCCTCACTCATCTCCTCCCCAGTTAATGAGCTGGAAGATTCCTTAATGAGGCTGCTTCATCATCCAACGTGCTGGAGCAGCCGCAGAGGGAGGAGTGGACCCCAGGTGAGGGAGGGGCGAGGTAGGGTGCTGGTAGCCCAGGGTCTGCCCACAGAATCGCCGCCTCCCCATGTGGAGGGCTCCAGGAGAGAAGGGAGGGGCTCCCCATGACCTGAAGCTCTCCCTGGAGAGGCTCCCACGCCCACTGCACGGTGCCTCCCCAGTGATGCCAAGCTCACCCCTCAAGCCAGTGCTGGTACCTCCCACATGCTCCTGGGAACACCCCTCTGGTCACCCTGCATCCCCGCCTGGTTCCTAGGGCAATGGCTCCCACCTCTTCTCTCTGGGCCTGGGGCCTGTCATGACCTCCCCGCCCTTCCCGCCATTAGGCCCTTGCCCATGCTGTTTCTTCCTCTGCTACCTCCACTCTCCATCCCTGGGCTCCCACGGCCCCTGAGCATCTCCAGTCCTGGCTCTGCTTTCTGCACTATAGGTACAGCTCACTCCTCCATCCTCCCCACAGACTGGGAGCCCCTCGAGGGCCAGCTCCGTGTCTGCCTGATCAGTTTCCCCAGAGTGCAGGCGGAGCCTGACACCTTAGCCAATGTTTACTGAGCGCTGACTATGTGCCATGACTGTGCTCAGCCCCTTACAGACGTATGTCAGTTAACCTTCCAGGTTACCTTTGTTACTGAGCGATCAGTGGGCTCGCTGCCCTATGTGCATGGAAGCCAATACCATGGCACCAGCCTTTAAGGAAAGAAAGGCTTTACTGCAAGTCGACTGGCAAAGAGACGGGAGGAAATACTCCAATCTGTCTCCCAGAGCTGGGGTCTGGGTCGGCATTGATTAGCATAGGGTAATGAGGCCTGATCTGATTGGATCTTGCAATGGGGTGATGCCAGGGCTTGACCTGATTGGATCCCAGATCCTGCCATGCAGGGTCCGCTTCTTAATTTAGCCCCAGCTCCTCGGTCTGAGCACATAGATTCTGCCCACAGTTGCATGCTTGGTTCATCTGGGCATGCTCAGGCTACATGACCTTCAACCTAGGGGGCCATGGCGACTGAAAACCAACTCACAACTTTGTTACATGAACAGCTGAACCAGGTTGGTCTGGTGTGGTTACACCTTCAAGGTCTTACTGGAGACAGGTAGAATTGGGGCTGGGGGCACAGACTTGAAGGCCAAGCCAGCTGGACTTGGGTCTGGCTCTGGGTGATTTGTATCAAGTTACATAAGCTCTGTGTGCCTCAGTTTCCTCGTGTAAAATGCAGTGAGTAATGACAGTACCTCCATCCTGGGGTAGTTCTAAGGATTGAAAGACTTAATATGCATATATGTGTATTATGTATGCACACACATTTAATACAGTGCCTGGCATGTACTAAGTGCTATATATCGTCGACTCTGTGTTACCCCCATTGTGTGGAAGAAGAAAGCCCCCTCCTTCCGTTCTCTCCCATTCCCTGGGCCATCAAACCTAAGTGGACTCAGGGAGCTCAAGCAAGTGCTTGAATGCTTGTTTGCTACGGGCTTCTATGCCAACTGAGGGCGTGCAAGTTCACTGTATGTACATCAAATGTATTTCTGTGTGGTAGCATCAAAAAAATTGGCAAGTGAAATAAAAACACTATTTGCTATCATAACAAACCCAAAAATATGTACAAAGAGATTCAACCAAAAAAAGTATACAAGACTTCCTACGAGAAGTGCAATCAAAATGGTCAAAATACTCCAGTGGCCACTTCACGATAGACTTACGATGGCTAATAAGCATGTGGCAAGCTGGGCAATATTACTAGCTGTCAGGGAATTGCAAAGTACAACCACAACAAGATGCTATACTCTCACGAAAACGCCTAACACTAATGAGACCACCCATACCAAGTGTCGGGAAGGATGGAGGGACCCTGGTCCTCCCCAACTCTGCTGATGGGGACGCAGGCAGGTACAACTGCTTTGGGAAACAACCTGGCAGCCTCTTATAGAGTTAAACATATACCTGATCTATGATTCAGGGGTTCTAGCTATTTTCCCTAGATATATAGAACATATGCCCACAAACGGTCTATTACAAAAATGTCTACGGTAGTTTTATTTGGATCAGCCCCAAATCAGAAATGACTCAAAATGCCCATTTCTTTCTGGTTTCTCCCGAGACAAGCCTTCATCGAATCACTTGCACGAGGATCAGCATCTCCCTCGGCTGCCACCCCTGACTCTGACTGCACTCGTCCCTGACCAGTCACTGTGCCACAGGGACACCAGGCTCTGATGGGCCTGGCCTGGCCTGGGACTCTGCTCACCCTTGAACCTGGAGTGATTTCATCAAGACCAATGAGAAGGGAGAAGGCTGAGCAGAGGTTCTGGAAGAGCCATCATGTGTCACTGGTGGGTCTGAGTTGGGGGCGCTGAGGCAGATGCCATGGGTTCCCCCCAGAGCCCCACCCACACCCTCCAGCTGTGGAGAGTGTCAGCTGCCAACAGCTCACAGCTGGCGTGTTCTGGAGAATTGTCATCAGCTGAGGGAGCTGACCGCTGACTAGCCAGGACCGCCACTGAGGCGACTGGCAAACAACCCCGGCACAGGGCACAACAGACCTCTTGCTGCCCAGGCGGGACAGCCATGTGGCGCCACACAGGACGATTCAGAGGCCCCTGTGGGCTCAGGTTGGGGCTAGACTCCGGCTGAGCCACCCCTGGCCGGCCTTCCTGCCTGCCCTCCACTGCCTCGCCCACCTCCTCTCCTGAGTGTGTGCCCTCTGCAATCCCACCTGTCCCCACGAGTCCCCATCTCAGGCTCTGCTCCTAGGGAGCCCAAACAGGGGTCCAATGTGGCCCTCGCCCACACGCCTGTCCTGTGCAGGCTGCCCTGGGCGTTACGTTCCTACCCGTGCAGGGTGTTAGGCCTGCCCCTCCTGGCTCTGGGGAAGGCTACAGGCGTGACTTAGGATCCCTCTCAAACCCAAACTCCTGCCATTAATTCATCTCAATTCTCCCCACATCTGCTCTGGGTCCTTAGGAAACCCAATTTCCAGAGTCTCTTCCAAGTCCAGGTTTGATCAACAGAAGGTTATAAACAAGCTTCAGAAGGAAGGAAAACTAGTGTCTGCCTAGAGCAGCCTCAGTCTACTGGCAAATGTCACCAGTATATATTTCTTTGTTTTTGTCTAGACATACAGAACTAAGCTGATTAATACATTTTTCTTTCCCTCGTTAGGTCTTGGGCTACAATGGAAATCTTTTTGCTCCGCGGTGAACTGTGCTCCAGGTTTCAATAAGGGTTTTATCTTGGCAATTACAGTTCATTAATAGATTTACAAGGGAGGGAAGATGGCAGGTCTGCGAGGATCGTTTTGCATTTCTCCTCTTTCAATTACCCAGTTATCTTCCGTAGCAAGGCTTTTTGAAAGACACAGGGGAAAAAAGACACCCCCCCATCTATTGTAGATATGGATACCATTAACACGGGAGAAAATGGGAGCTTCTCCGGGGCTTCCTGCTGGCTGAGGCCACGCCGCCTCCTCTTCAGAGCTGCCCCGGGGCTGGGAGGCAAGGCCACCTGGCTCCGTTGGCATCAGGTGTGTTGGCTTGGGGAGGCGCTGCACTGCTCACAGGGGTGCCATATCTGGGGATTGGGTCAGGACAGCGTTGGTCCTCCATTGAGTTACTGCTTCTCGGGCACCTACTATATGCTAGGGGCTTTCCATGGGTTTTCTAATCTTAAAATTTCCTAATTTTATAAAAATTTAAACTTCTCAGTGATCCATTTTACAGAACAATTTTATAGACAGAGAACGAAGGCAGACAGGTGTGTAGGGCACACATCTTGTATAGGGTATTGGGAGCAGGGAGGGTGTTAACATTTTACAGGTGTGACATGGAGACCCAGAGATGTCCAGGAGTTGCCTGAGACAGTCGCAGTGGGACTGGAATTGGAAGCCAGGCCTACTACCTCCAAATTTCCTGCTGTTTCCATTTCCTCTTTGCGGTTATTTGATGAACCTTTATGGGCCTCAGTTTCCCCATCTGTGGAATGGGCCCCCGGGACTGGACTAGATAGGAAGGAAGGCCTCTTAGATTTTGGGGTGGTGTGTTTTGAGCAGGACGGGGCCTGGAATGGCAGGCGTGGAGCTGGCATGGAGGAGTCAGCCACCCGGGGGTTCTGAGTCTCCAGGAACGCAGGGCCCCCAGTCTCTGGGACTAAGGACTAGGGTCAACTCAGACCTGCTCAGAGAGAGCTGATTTCCTCCTTGTCACTTGAGGTGCATCAGCAACATCTATAAAAATACCTTTAACATCTTCCTCCCAAGGGCTCCCCAGGCAGGCAGCGACCTCACTCATGGGTCAAACCCTATGAAAAACCGTATTTTTGGAGAAGACTGAACCCCTTTTTCAGCCCAGCCACCTCCTGGATCTCACTCAGAGGGGTCTGTGTGGGGGTCCCAAAGTGGGCTCCTCTTTGGTCTCCTAGCTTTGAACTGTCCAGGGGCTTTGCCAGGCCAGGGTGGCGCCCAGACCTGACCATTATTGGAGGGAGGGAGTAATGTGATCAAGGGAGCTCCAGCCAGTTATTCACGTGTTGCAGGAGTTGTCAATGTTTTACGTAAAGGCAAGAGAATCAGTACATTAGCACTGGTGGGCCAAAGACAAGTCAGGATGTAATGTAGGTATAGTGGTCCCCCTTATCCATGGGGATATATTTCAAGACCCCCAGTGGATGCTTGAAACTGAGGACAGTACCAAACCCTATATATGTTGTGTTTTTTTCTATACATACATATCTATGTTCAAGTTTAATTTTTAAATTAGGTACAGTAAGAGATTAACAACAGTAACAATATAAAATAGAACAATAATAATAATATACTGTAATAAAAACCATGTGATACAGTCTCTCTCTCTCTTTCCCTCCCTTCCCCAAATATCTCACCTGAACTGCACCTCGGGTAACAGAAACCTCGGAAAGTGAAACCACAGATAATGGAGGGGGCAGGGGGAGGACTGCTGTATTTATGTAACCAGGGAGAAAATCAATTTTCACAATTTTAGTTGACACAATTCAAAACGTATTTATGAACACTGAAACTTGAACTTCATTTAATATCCACGTCATGAAAGATTATTCTTCTCCTGATTATTTTTCAATCGTTTAAAAACACAAGAAAAACAGTCTTAGTTCAGAGGCTGCACAGAAATCAGCAAGAGGCCAGGTTTGGATGCAGGCGGAGTTCGCAGAGCCCTGGGTCGTTGCTGCCTCTCTGCTCTCCGTCCCGCCTGAGCACCCGCTCTTTGGTGCTGGGCGGGACTCCAGCCGGTCCTCCGTCGCGCGCGACGTCAAGCTTCGTCAGTAGAGGGCGCAGGAGGGACACCGTGGAGGAAGGGGCCCCTTCCCAATCCTCAGCCCTCTGTTTTGCAGGTTCTTGTTCCCTCTGCACCTTCCATTAGCGGGTGTGAATGTGGCAGGGACATCCAGCGAGGCTTTGCCCCAGCTGTGCACCCAGAATGCACGGTCCCTTGGCAACCTTGCAGCCCATCCTGGGTCTGGCGACCACCTCACTGTGGTCCACTGGACACCCCCACCCGCAGTAGCACTTCACGCCCTCTCTTCTGCTCACAGGGAGGTGTCTCCTGCCTGCAAACTGCCCAGCGTCTGTGAACCAGCACCACTGGGACCCAGCAAACCTCGCTGCCACCCAGGGGACTGCAGCCACAGACATCCACTCAGTCTGGACTTTGCTCAGCCCTCCAGTGCTGTTCTGATTTCTCCCTACATCCTTTTAGTCACTCCCCTATCACAGATTAGTGATTCCTCATATCAAACGACCCCTAGTCAAAGCACTGGGTGGTTTCTATTGAAGTCTGACCAGCAGGTCCCCAAGAAGGCTCCTCAGACACCCTGGTGAGAGCAGGGACTCCATGATCCAAAGAGCTGGGTGTGAATCTGGCTCTGCCTCTGACTGCGTCTGCTGCGGGGCTGTGGGCATGTGAGAGCACCTCCTCTCCCCAGGGCTCAGTTTGCTCACCTGAGAAATGAGGAGAATAATTCCTTCTTCAATAGGATGCTGAGACCATGGAATGAGACGATGTGTGGAGAGTGCTGAGCACTGGGTGGGGGCCTGCGGGTGTCCAGGACGGTGGGGCTGTGCCTTGGTAAGTGTTGTGAGGATCACGTGAGACAGCATGTGGGGTGGGGCATGGGGTCCCCTCCTCCTTTCTCTCCCAGGACACCCCTCCCTCAGGCCCTCAAGGCCCTCGTTTCTCTCCCCAAGTCCCCCAGGGCCACACAGGTTCTGGGGTCTGAGACGCCCCCCAGGCCCTGTCGGGAGCTCTTTGCCACCTTGTCTGTGTGGTCACTGTAGCAGCCCCCTCAGCTCAGAGCCATCATGAGGCTGCACCTTCTGATCTGTCCCCTGACGGCTGTGGCTTCACCAGGCATCTGCCCACGTTGAGGTGTCAGCTGCTCCCTGGGCCCTGAGCAAAGGCCTGTCCCCCTCGGCCTGGGGTGGGAGAAGGGCTCCCCTCTGTGCATGCCTGGCCAGGGGAAGGGGCAGCAACTTTGAGAGACGTCTGGCTGGCTGGGCCCCGGGGCTGCAGATTGGTGGGTGCCTTTGGCCTGGCCCCAGAGACTCCCCCCGTCCTCTCACTCCCGGGCCTCTGCACCGGGGCAGCAGAGGAGTCAACCTGCCAGTCACCCCACTCTTCTCCTCCAGGCTGGAGGGCCCCGCCCTGGCCTTGTCTCCACTCTCCAGGCAGGGCCGCAGGTGGGTGGTGAGTGGGGCTGAGTGATTGATGGGGCTGCAGGCAGGTGGGTGGGGGTGTGTCTGCACTCCGAGGGGGTGGACACCTGGGACCCCGGCTGCCTCTCTCCCACCTGGACAAGTGGGTGAGCCAGCTGTCTCTGGGGACCGTCTGTGGCCTGGAAGGCCTGTCTCTAGCTTGGGATCAAGAGGTCCCTCTTCAATCCTCCCACAGTGAGTTGTGCTGCTGCTGACTGATGTTTCCTGAAGGTGTCTCTTCATGCCTGCATCCAGCAGTGAGCTGAGCAAGTCCCTGAGAAGGGCCATGGGCTCCCACCAGGCTACCTGAGCCTCCACCTTGGGGCTGCTCATGGCTTCCTTTCAAGTGGCAGCTCAGGGTGAACAAGAGGATTTTCATTCTGGAAAACTGGGTTTGAATCCTGGCTCTGTCTCTTCACACTGTGAAGCCCTGGTCATGTGGCTCCCTCTCCTCATTGCTCAAGTGGGGATTATGACTTCCTTGTCACAGTGCTGGTGCAGAGGCCCACCGAGGTAATGCCCGTGGGGACTTGGAACATGACAGAGTGGGGGACCCTTCTCTCCAGGGTGGATGGGCAGAAGTCTGGCCTCCACCTCACGCTGTGTGGCCTTAGGCTCATTTTCAACCTCCCCTGTGCCTCCGTTTCCTCCTGTATAGATAGAGAAGCTGTGATGATGAAACACGAGGACAAGTCTTTGCTCCGACCTTGTTTTCTCAACGAGGCTTCCCCAGCCAGCACGTGGGATTCAGAACCTGCCCCACCACGTGCCCCACACGCCCCAGCACCGCGTGGAGCTTATTTGTACATCATGCTCACTGCTTGTGATCTGATGCCCCCCAGACAGTCAGCTCCGGGAGGGCGGGGACCTTTGTTTTGTTTCCTGATGTAGCCCAAGTACTAGAACAGTGCCTGGCACGCACAGACGCTCCGAGTGAATCCTTAAGTCCCCAGCACAGAGGCTGGCCCACACTATGGCTCAGTCCATGACCACTGCCTTCTCTCTGGAGTCCCCTCCCCTCCTGTGGCCGCACACCTGGGCCTGCCTTTCCACCACAGAAGGAGTGGGTGGGGCTGATGCTCCCCTGACCTCCTGTCCAGCCCCCCCTGGATGGGGCACCACCCAGCTCCCTCACAGGTGCGTGTCTAGGTGCCCAGGATCACGCATTTCCTTCCTCCCATCACCCACCATTTATTTCCCCAACACTTGCTGAGTTCTTGCCGCATTTATCACACGACCCCCATGTGTGGGGTCCATGGAGGGAGGAGGCTGAAGAGAGTCCATGTGCACTAGCAGGGGGTTATTCCCAGTGCTGGGGGACAGAGCCCCAGGAGGCTGGTCCTTCATGACCTAATGGGGGAGGGGCATAAACAGGCAGGTGAGAGAGCAGCTTGCGGGGAGGCCCTGATGGGGCACAGGTGCGTGTGTGCACGTGTGTGTGTGTGTTTGTGCACCTGTGCGTGTGTGGAGGGCCGGGCAGGTGGGCAGATAACAGAATCCCCCAGGGATCTTCCCCCATTCACACTGTGTCAGGCCCCTGTGGAGGGAACAGGGCCCTGAGCAAAGAAGATAAGGTCCTTGCTCTCGAGGGGCTCCAATCAAGGGTGGAGGGGAGAGGGACTGTCATGATGCAGAAGGTGGGAGCAGCCCCTTCGGGTCCTGGCCCAGCCAGTGCACAGGCCTGCCAGGCCCCTGAGCCTCAGACCGGAGGAGGCTGGAAGAGTTTGAGCCCAAAGCCTGGGTCTGCACAGCCTGTGGGAGCCGTGCCCCTCCTCCCCGGTGAGGGCAGAGCCTCCCTGCCAGCTCGCAGGGCCCAGCCAGGCCAGCTCGGGGCTGTTTCAGGGAAGGCTTATCCCTGCCCCTTGGCCAAGTCTGCTGGGCACTGGCTCCGGGACCCCAACCTTCCTGCTCAGGGGCGGCTGAGGTTGGGGGTGGGGAGGGGGCCACCCTGGGATGTCCTGGAGGACCCAGCGCAGATCAGCCTCCTCCAGGTGTCCAGCCCTTCCCTGCCTGTTCTCCCCTTTCTCTCCTGCCTGGGAATCAAATTCCTTCCCAGAGAAACCAGAACTGAGCCTGGCAAGACAGTGCTGCTCAGAGCCTCTGAGACCACAGCGGATTAAACACTGAGAGGAGACCTCTAGGGGAAGCGGGCGAGTCCATCAGAAGAGCAAACAGACGCGCGCGACATGATGGTGGCTCCTGGTCCCCAAGCTGCTTTCTGTCTGAGTGAGATGCACCAGAGAGTTCCACTGGCAGCCCTGCTACACCCCCCCATCCCGCTTTGTAATTAACATCCCAGGGTAACAGTGTGTTCAGCTGGGAGTACATTTGCTCAGGTGTTGGCCCCATGGGATTTGTCACCTGGAGCCTCACAGCCCATTTAATGCACTGAGCCTTGGGTGGGGAGCAGGTGTGGGAGTCTCCGGGGGGAGGGAGGATTAATCCTGGTTGTTACAACAGACAAGGCTGCCAGGAGCTCCCGGCAGGCAGCAGCAGGGTTGCTCCAACACTGGCTGGCCCTGGGTCTGCGGGGAGGGGTGAGGGAGGAGAGGAGCCAGGTGTCCCATTTCTGTTTCTCCTGGCTGGGAGGTGGGCATGGTGTTCCCCTGGGAGCTATGGGTGGAGGAATCTAAAATGCAGTTTACACACTGATGCCAAGTGCCAGGGCCTTCCTGGGAGGCGTCTGCCTCTGGCATAGGTTAATCAGACTCAGGTGGAGGTGGAGATGGGGTGGGGGTTCGTGGGATGACTGGTTCACCCCTAGGGCCCTGGATCCTTGAAAGGAGAGACTGATGTGAGCCAGGTGATGACAGGGGACAGGGACCTGGACCCCATATTTTATGCAGAGAAGAGCTTGGAGCAGATCAGTCTACCGCCCTCCTGCGGTTGCTGAGACAGAGAAGGGAGGGTCTTGGGCAGAGGATTTTCAGATCTTGCAGGCCTTGCACGGCTTCTGCGATGCACTGCATCTTGGAATTAGAGCTTCTTTCATAGACTCAAAGACACTTTAATGGAGTCTTTGAATCGCAGAATCTGAGAGTCTTATCCCTCTTACAAAATCCTAGAATTACAGGATCACAGATGCATTCATGGAATCAGAGACCCAAAGAATCTTGGGATTAAGGAATCGCTCAGAAAGACTCACAGCCACAGTGACAGCATGCTTGGCCCTCAGAAACACGGAATGATCCAGAGAAAGGTGGGGTTGACACAGACACCCTGGAATCGGAATCCGAGCTCAAGAAGTGACCTCACTCCAACTGCCCCGGTGATGCAGGGAGCATCTCTTATTACCCACTGTCCCGTGGGTAATAACTTGAACTATTAACTGTAGGGACTTCACAGGGCTCCTGTCCTCTTGTTGGGCAGCTCTGGCTGCTGATGCTGAGCCTCACTGTGCCCCTACGTGACCCACCCACTGCTCTGTCCTAGCCCCTCCCCAACGAGGAGCTGAACACGTGAAGAAGTGACACCAGCAGAGGCTTAACTAGCCAAGCGCAGCTTGCTCCGTGGCCAGAGGGGTCTGTCTCCTCTAGGGCAGAGTCAAGCAGGAGGACACGGAATGGGATGGGGCCACTCGCTCACCTTGAGCCACTTAGGTTCATCAAAATGAACAGGAGAAGAATCCATTCTCCTCCTCTCCCGGAGGAGGAACAGTCAGGGTAGAGGCAGACACACAGGGAATGGGCGTGAGAGAAGATGCTCAGTAGTGCTCTGGCAGGAGCAATGGCTCTCTGGTCCCCAGACACAGGGCAAATCCAATCATGGCCTCAACTGCAAGGGACACACACCCACAACCCAGACAAAGGCACCCCCACTGCTTTCAGGACAGCACACAGCTGTCAGGTTCAATGTCCGATGCCATTCCCGAGTCTACATCTTCCACCGCTCTGGTCCCCTTCCTTGGTGCTGCCCTGAATGCCACACAGGACCACCCTTCAGCACCGTGTGGGTTGGCAGGACCATCTTAACTAATGGCAGGGTCAGAGGATCAAGTGTGTTGGGAAAAACCTAGGAAAGGTCTTGCCAATCCAGCAAACTTGAACCAAGTGTCACCTTCCCTTATCTCCTCCCTCCCTAGAGTCCCAGAGCACCCCGTTGTCCTGGTAAAGGGGTCCGGGCCGGCTCCTGCCCCTGTCCCAGGGTCTCCCTAATTCTGCCTCCAGCCTCAGCCTCTCGTCTCTCAGCCTGGCAACCCTCCTTCCCTCTGAACTCCTGCTTTTCCTGCTGGGCATCTGCTAATCCATGGCTGGCCTCCCAGCGTCTCCCAGGCTAAAGCTCCGTAAAAAGAAATCCACACCCGCACACTCAGGAATTATTTCTGTTTTCCAGTGAGCAGGGAAATGTTAATTACTACCGGCGCCTTCCTTGTCTCTTTTGAAACCTCCGTCTCGGAGCTCTTTGATAAAGCAACTAAATCCTAATTAATAGCAGACAGCACCATTCTGAGACTGTGTTTTCCTGTTCTCAGAGATTACACTCCCCAAGGGAGGACGAGAGAGGGAGGTGGGGGAAGGGAAAGAAACAAGAAAAGAGAGAAAATTGTCATTCAGCTGGGGGAGGAAGTACGGGGCTTTGAGAACATGGGTGATCCCTGGGAGGGGACAGCAGGTGACCTCGTGAGTGAGACCAATAAAGCCTGCGGAATTGGACTTTTGTTTCTAGACCTCTGATACCTGGACACATTCCGCTCTCCATGTTGTGGTGGAAAGTTGATTTGTTCAAAGAAAATAAAGTGTGCTGCGGAGCTCTCCGTGTCCTGGGTACAGATCTGGGGAGGCGGAGAGTGGCTGCGTCTCTGCATACACATGGCTCCCACACCCAGCTGCCACTGTGCAGGTCGTGGCTGTGACGGGACTGTGGCCAGCAAGGCCATCAGACTCTGACTCTGTGTCTGGCAGCCTGATGGGGGCAGGCATTGGCATCTGGACGGAAGGGACCTGGCCTGGGGGACTTCAGGG
Source organism: Lepilemur ruficaudatus (assembly GCA_963574885.1). NCBI lineage: Eukaryota > Metazoa > Chordata > Mammalia > Primates > Lepilemuridae > Lepilemur > Lepilemur ruficaudatus. Next base: position 16,007 of record CAUYRT010098857.1, read on the forward strand.
GAAGAGGGGCCATAGCCTCTGAATGTCCCTGGGACTCACGGGCTTGCAGATGGAAGGTAGTAGGTAACAGGGGACCTGGACCGTGCCCTCTGTGAGCCCCTCCTGCTTTAGGGAGAATTTAGTACCTTTAAACTCTCAGCGACCCATCCAATGTCTCAAGTGGGCTCAAAACCCAATTGGTCAGCTAAGGCCACAGGATGGAGGCTGCTCTGTCACTGAGCTGTACTTGGGAAGCCACCTGAGGTGCTTTGCCTGCATCAAGGAGAGACGCAGGAAGACAAAGCCTCCCGGGCTCATGGCTGTGGGGACCAGAAGCCCAGGGGCTCCTGTCTGCTGGGGTGGGGAAGTCATAGGGTGCTGAGTCCAAACAGGCAAGTGCGTTTCTCTGAGCAGATGTGTGTCTCCGGGTGGGCAGGTGGGGCCACAGAGGGGGTCACAGCCAGCGCTGGGTGGCTTCTCCCAGGGGCCTTGGGAAGGTGGTGCTGAGCCCAGGGGGAATAGTGTGCTAAGAGGGTTCCAGGCTCCACAGCGAGGCTGTTCTACAGCAAGGAGCATGCGCCTTGCTAGCAGGTGAGGGCTGCAGCTCAGAGTGGCAGAGCCTGGAAAAGCTAAAATGTATTGAGCCTGTTTCAGGATAGGGAAAGTGACTTGCAGGGGGCCCCTCAGCCTGGATATCTGAGTGGAAGCAGACCCCACACTTCCTGGGCCACAAAAATGGGTCTGAATCCCAGAACCTCTGAGCCTCTGTTTCCCCACCTGAGGTAGCCCATTTATAGGAAATGGCTGCCTGGCTAATGTATCCTCTGTCACTGGGCATCTAGTGGACCCCTGGGCACATTGACTTTTGGTAAAGTGATCATTTGATGAATTGACTATTTGCTAAATAGATTTTCAGCAAATTAGAATCTCTATTTCTGAGGAATGTTCTAAAGATTAAATAAGATAATGCATGAGAAACATTTAGCACAGGGCTGGCACACAGTCAGGACTCACTAAATGTCTACCCCTATCGTTACTATTATTATTACTGATGCTGTTGTCCTGACAAAGTACTGCAGACGCTGGACAGGCGAGAGTGGAGCTTGGGGGAAGGGGCCGTGGGGCCCTGATTTGGCAGAAGGAGTCGGGAGCTGCAGGAGCAGGGTGGGGCCCCAGGATCAGCTGGGCCCGAAGCCAGGCAGAGGCCCTGTTAGAGACCAACCAGAGCCAGGTAACATGGACGGCCAAGCCCAGGCTCTCAGAGAGGGAAGGAGACCTGGGGCTGGGAGCAGTCCCTCTGTCCACAGCATTGGCCCCTGAGCCCAGGGAGGGACAGTTTGAGGGTGGGGCTGGGGAGCCAGGCAGCTGGGCCCCAGCCCAGGCTCGGATGGCCTCTGCCTCCCTTGGACCCCTTCTCTAAGGGCCCTTCCAGGCTCTGCCTCTCTGAGCTGCTGTGCTCACCTGCTAGCAAGGCTCATGCTCCCGGCTTTATAACAGCCTTGCTATGGTGCTTGGAACCAACCCCCTGCCACCCAGCACACCATTCCCCACGGGCTGTGAGCCCCTCTGTGGTCCTGCCTGCGCACCCAGAGACACACATCTGCCCAGAGAAACGCTCCTGCCTGTTTGCACTCAGACACTGTGACTCCCTCATCCTGCAGACAGGTGCCCCTGGGCTTCCAGTCCCTGCAGCCATGAGCCGGAGGCTCGGCTTTGTCTGCCTGTCCCTTGTTGATGCAGCAGGTGCCGTGTCCGAGCCTGGACTCTGCACACACTTCACAGCTACCTTGGGCAAAAAGGTTTCCTTTTGCTTCAGTTGGTTTGGGTTGGCTTTTCTATCACCTGGAACTAAAATATCCCAGAGGACCTTTTACGTTGCTGTCTTTGCCGCGAGGAGCTGTGGGTACGAGGGGAGGAGTGAGTTCTGTGCCAGGTGCTGGGCTCGGTGCTTCCTCCCACGTCACCACCACAACCCTCTGAAGTCATCATCCCCCTTTTACAGATGGGGACACCCAGGCCCACTGGGATGGAGTGATCTGCCCAAGACCCCCGAGTGGGCACTGGTCAGGCCCCCGTCCTCCACCCAGCTCTCTTCCCTCGAAGCTCAGTGGTCAGGCCTGTGGGTGTCAGAGGACAGTGACGAAGGCCACCATCCAGTCACCTCCCCGGCCAGTCTGTGTGCCTGCCAGGAGAGAGTCGGGGTGGAGGGGGTGGAACGTGCTGTGGGGGTGCAGTCTGAGCGCAGACAGAGGCCAGATTTACACATGCATGATTTTAAAAATAATAGTTCACCTTCTCTCAAGTTGATGAGCTGCCAGAAATCTTGAAATCGTGGACCAAACCCTACTAAATAGAAAGGCTGTGCTCTCTCGACACCTAGAAGACTGTTACGCTCTGGGTTCTTCTTTCTCAGAAGATCATTATTCTCTTTTACAGCACCTTATTTTTTTCTTTGCTGTCCTTGTCATGCCTGTGATGGTTTAACTCACTGGTTGGGGTCCTTGATCATGGCCGTGGCTCTTCCCGCTGGTGTATCGGGAGGGGGAGCCCACCTGTCTGTTCCCTGTTGTTGTCTGGGCCATGGAAGGTGCCCACTGCGTGAGGGAAGGAAGACATGAATGGAGGGAGGCAGGCAGGCCCTTGGAAGCCTGCTAACCTGGCAGACATCTCAATAGAGAGAAGAGAAGAAGAGCCCCGCCTTTATATTTTGTTAAAGTAGCTGTTATTAATATTATTGATGATAGCGGTTAGCATTCATTGAGCACCCAGTGTGTGCAGCCCCTGTGCCAAGAGCCTCCCACCTGTGGTCACATTTTCTCCTCACAGCAACCCTTGGAGCAGGTGATGGTGCTGTCACCGTGTCACAGATGAGGGACCCAAGACCCTGAGAAGCAAAGAAAGGGCCCAGGCCACATGGCTGGTAAAGGGCAAAGCCAGGACCTGAGCTCCAGCCTGTCTGACCTCAGGTTCCTGCTCAGACCACACTCCGTGCTGCCCTCCTGTGCACTGGGCCCTGTGCTGGGGACACAGAGATGAAGGATGCACTGTCCTGCTCTGGGAGGGGCCACCATGAATCAGGGAGCTGCAGCCTTCATAGTGAGAAATGGAAGGTCTTGGTGTTCGGGTGATTCCCCTGTCTGGACCTCACTCTACAGATGGGGAAACTGAGTCTGGCATTGGGGTGGGGGATTTTCTGTTGAGACAGAGCCCAGGTCCTCCAGGAAGAAGTTGATGGTCAGAAGCTGTGGCTGGGTCTGGTGGTGTTTATTCACCAGGGACACTGGAGCTCAGGGCTCAGACCCCGGGCTGCCATCCAGGGCCCGGCACAGGCTTGGGCAGGGTGCGAGGTCATCTGTGTGGGCTCCAGGGGGGTCAGCTGGGAGTCCATGTGTGGGTGGATGGAGGGGACAGATGGGAGGGAAAGAGCTGCTTGTTGAATTCAGGTTGTGTGGACATGATGTCACGGCACGTGGCTGAAAAGAAAAATACAGAAATTCTACAGCAACAGCAGCCCCAACCTGGCAAAGAATCCACCAGCGTGGAGTTCAATCTGCACTGGAGACCTAGAGCTTTTTAAAAATGAAATGTTATAAAGCCTTTACTCTGCAGGAAGAAAGCGGGAGGGCCCAGTGCTGGGCGCACGTCACCGGGAGGGACAGAGGCAGCGTTTTTTTTCTCATCGACTCCCAGGAATCCTCCCGGCCTTCAGGGGAGAGGGTTGGCAATGACAGCATTTGCCCAAGTGGGACAGCCTTGCCTTCCTGGAGATAACGGCCTGATCGCCCAAATGTTCCAGAATCCTCCAGAACAAAAGACACCTCTGTGTCTTGTTCTCTGCTCCTCTCCAGCACAGCATCGGGTGCTCAATAAATCTTAACATTTGGTAAATGAATGAATGTGAAGCTGTGTACGTTTCCCCAACATTTCCAAGTGGGGAAGCATTTCTTTCTCTCTATGGTTCCCCAAGCCCGGGGTTATAAACACAATTTTTAAAGTAAAGTGCTCTAGGTCTGGAGAGGTTTTATGACTCACTCAGCTCTCTACAGGGCTCAGCTGGGACGTGAGGTCAGGACTGTGGGCTTCCAGAGCATTCCGTATTGTGTGCTCCATGCGGTGGGTCCGAGTATAAGTTCTAGACACAGACAGGCCTGGTTCAAGTCCTAATGTGCCTTCCTCAGGTGTGTCATAGTAGGTGACCTGCTTAGCCTCTTTGGGTCTCAGTTTCCTTTTCTGTAGGATGGGAGTGACAGTCACGCTACTTCACAGGGAGGCTTCAAGGGTTAAATGAGAAATGAGTACAGAGGGGTCCTCAACCTTGGCACTAGTGACATACCTGGGCCAGATAATTCGTTGTCATAGGAACTGTCCTATGCTTGGTGGGATGATTAGCAGCATCCGTGGCCTGTACCTACTAGATGCCAGGAACATCCCCCCACCCCTAGATGTGACAACCAAAACTGTCTTCAGAAACACCAAATTTCCCCGGGGGGGGAGGGGGTAACATGGTCTCTGGTTGGAAACTACTAGAGCAGAGCCCCTAGCACAGAGCTGGGTACATAGTAAGCATGAATGACAGTTATTGACTGTTATTAGGGACGGGGACAGGGCTGGCCCATCTTGTTTGCTGTGGCGTCCCTGGGGCCGGCCCTGCCTGGCACGTAATAGGTGCTCAGTGCATGGAACTGGAGGCCCCCAGACTCCATTGCCAGCGGCCTGGGGTCTCTTCTGAGCAGCTGGATGGAGCCTCCCAGCCCCGGCCTGCCACTCCTTCTGCCAAGTGTGACAGCAACAGAACCACGTGACTCACGGGAAGGAGCAATTTCTTGGGATTCTCGGCCTCTCTCTCTCTCCATTATAGTGCCAGCTGGACTCTGGCAGAGCTGGTGGCAAAATGACAGCGAGCCAAGGTTTCAGCGCCTTTCGCTCTGGCTTTTATCCATCCGATTTCTTGCAGCTGGGGCTCTGGCTGCCACTCAGCTGGAGAAATGTCAAAACTATATTAAATCACAGGGCATGAGTGAGCAGGAAGAAAACACTTGTCACCTCCCTCCTGCTGTTCTCCGTAGGGCCTGTGCCCTGTGGGGAGGGACTGCCTTGGCCTGTCTTGTGCTCTGAGTGCTTTGCTCTCTCTCCCTGCCCTGCTCCGCAATCACACCTGTGGAATCGGAAGTGGTTTTCCTGGAATGTGAGCAGGAGAAGGCTGGGTGCGTTTGTCCACAGCCGTAGCACGCGATGGCCAACACCCCTGACCCAGGAGCCCCAAGCCAGGGTGGTGCAGGGGTGCAGGATCCAGCAGAACTGACTCGTGGAAGGCAGCTGATGGCTGGGCTCATTTTCTCCCTTTAAAGTCTACGAGTGTATGCTGACAGCTTTATTAAAGTACGTATCACTGATATGCAATGAACTGCCCTAGTTAAAGTGTATGATTTGTTAAGTTTGACACATACACAAATACACACATATACACACACCCCATGAAACTATCTCTCAATCAAAATTTACTGGACAAATCCATCACCCCAAACTTTCCTTGTGCTCCTTTTAATCACACCATCCCACCCAATCTACTACTCTCTGCTGATCTGTTTGCTGTCACTATAGATTAGATTTCATTTTCTAGAATTTTATATAAATTGAATCATACAGTATCTGCTCTTTTTTTTTTTTTTTTGACTGGCAGCTTTCATGGAACATAAATATTTTGAAATTTATCTATGTCATTGTGTAAATCATTCGTTCATATTTTTTTAATGCTGAGTGGTGTTCCATTGTATGGATGTGTAACAATGTGTTTGTCCATTTACCTGCTAATGGGCATTTGAGTTGTTTCAGTTTGGGGCTGTTACAAATAAAACTGTTGTGGACATTCTTGTGAAAGACTTTGAATAGATACACTTTCTTTTCTTTGGAATATCAAAGAGTGCAATGACTGTATCACATGGTGCATGTTTAAGTTTTCAAGACACTAACATATATCCTGACTTCCAAAGCAGTATATGGTAACGGTGCGTGAGTTCCTGTTCCTCCTGCTCACCAGCCCGTGGTCGTGGTCACTGGCATCTCCCTAACGTTTAATGACGGGGAACATCTTTTCATGGCTGACCTATCTTCCTTATTATATTTTTTTTGTTGAAGTTTCTGTTCAAATCTTTGGCCACTTTTTATTGAATGGCTACTTTTCTTATTATTGAGTTTTCAGAATGTTTATGCATTACGAATAGAAGTCCTTTATTAAGTATATGATTTGTCAATATTTTCTCCCAGTCTGTAGCTTTTCTGCTTATTCTTTTTCGAAGGGCAGAGTTTTACTTTTTGATGAAATCCAATTTGTCAATTTCTTCTTTCATGGATGTGCTTCTGGTATCGTGTCTCGGGAATCTTTCCTAACCCAAGGTCATATATATTGTCTCCTATTTTTTCTAGAAGGTTCATAGTTCTAGGTTTTGAGTTTAGGTCTATAGTAAATATTGAGTTAATTTTTGTATGTGGTGAGAGGCATGATTTGAATTTCATATTTTTGCATGTGGACATTCAATTGCTTCAGCATAATTATTAAAAAGACTACCATTTTTCCACTAAATTGCCTTTGCATCTTTATAAAAAATCAGTTGTCTATGTAAGTGTAGGTCTATTTCTAGCAACTATTCTGATCTATTGATCAGTTTGTCCATTTTTCCACCAATACCGCACTATCTTAATTACTGAAGTTTTAGAATAAGTCTTGAAATCAGGTTGGGTCAGACCCCTCAATTTTTTCTTCTTTTTGGCCATCCTAGGTTCTTTACATTTCCATAGGAGTTTTAGGATCAATGTGTCAATTTCCATAAAAAAATACTGTTGGGGGTTTTGTTTGTGAATGCTTTGAATCAACTGATCAATTTAGAGGAGGAAATTAACATCTTAATATGGAGTTTTCCAGCCAAGAATATGGTGCTTCTCTCCATTGTTTAGGTCCTCTTCAACTTCTCTCAGCAATGTTTGATAGTTTTCAGAGGTCAGGTTTAGCACATCTTTTGACAAATTTATCCCTAGGTATTTCATAGTTTTGATGCTATAGTAAATAATATTTGAAAAACATTTTAATTTCTGGCTTTCATTGCTAGTATATAGAAATACAATTAATTTTCACATATTGATCTTTTACTTTGCAACTTTGCTAAACCCACTTACTCATTTTAGTAGCTTTTCCTGTAGAGTCCATTAGATTTTCTACTTAGGCAATTATGGCATCTATGCATAAAGACATTTTTATTTTTCCTGTTCAATCTAGTTGCCTTTATTTCTTTTTCTTGCCTTATTACATCACCTAGACCCTCCAATACAAATTTGTATGGAAGTGGTGAAAGCAGGGGTGTTTTTCTTATTCCTGATCTAAATAATATATCACTATTAAGAATGATGTTAGCTAGAATCAAGATGTCAGCTAGAATCAATGTTAGCAAGAGTGGTGTTTCATAAATGCTCTTTGTCAGGTTGAGGAAGTTCCTAGTTTGCTGATTACATTTTTATAATTTATATTGGATTTTTCAAAACAAATTTGGCATCTATTGTGATGATCATTGGTTTTCCTTTTTCAGTTTCTTAATATGGTGAATTATACTGATTGATTCTCAAATGTTAAACTAACGTTGAATTCCTCGAATAAACCCCACTTGATCATGATGTATTATCCTTTTTTGTTGGTGGATTTGATTTGTTAAAATTTTATTATGAAATTTTTGCCTCTATGTTCATGAGGGATATTGGTCTGTGGTTTTCCTTTCTTGTAATGTGTTTATCTAGTTTTGCTATCAGGGTAATGTTGGCCTTATAGAATGAGTTGGGAAGTATCCTCTCTTCTTTTATTTACTGGCAGGGTTTGTGTATAAATGGTATTATTTCTTCCTTAAATGATCAGTAAAGTTCTCAAGTGAAGTCATTTGAGACTGAAGTTTTGTGTGTGGGGTGGGGGGAGGGAAGGTTTTTAATTAAAAACTCAATTTTAATATATCTATAATGTCTATTTTTTCTTGATTGGACTTTGGTAGTGTGTGTCTTTCAGGAAGTTTTCCCATTTCATCTGAGTTATCCAAATTATTGGCATGAAGTTGTTTAAGCATCATATCACTTCATTACTCTTCCAGTATATTCAAAATCTTTCTTTACAATGTCATGTTTCTCAATCTGATATGAGTAATCATTATCCTCTCTCTCTCTCTCTTATTCTCTCTCTCTCTCTCTTATTCTTGAACTGTCTGCCTAGAGGCTAATCAATTTTATTGACTTTCCCAAAGACTCAGCTTTTGGCTTCATTGATTTCCTGTATTGATTTTCTGATTTCTACTTTGCAGATTTCCACTCTAGCCTTTATCCTTCCTTTCTTCTGCTGAGTTTGGGTTTGGTGGGTCTTTTCCCCCTAGTTTCTTAACACAGAAACTAAAGTCATTAATTTAAAAATCTTTCTTCTTTTCAAATATAGATATTTAATGCTGTAGGTCTGCCCCCCCAGTAGCATCCCACAAATTTTGATAATTTTCAAAATTATTATTAAGTTATTAAGCATGAACTGTCCAATTTCCTTAAGTACTAAGTCTGACAGTTGATGTCTGGGACATTTCACTTTAACACTTCTTGTTCTATTTTTATTGTGAAGGTACATCCTCAGTCTTGCAAATGTATGTTTTGGCTTATGATTGTCTTTCACATTTTTTTTAGAACAATTTTTATGAAACCATGGATAAGTGAAAAATTCATGTTTTTTCTGAATATGAGTTCCATCGTGGAACCAATGCAGTGCAGACAACTCAAAATATCAACATAGCGTTTGGGAGGATGTGGTTAATGAACACACAGTATGTCGATGGTTTGAGAAGTTCCATTGCGGTGATTTTAATCTTGAAAATGAGTCATGTGGACCACCTGAGACCAAGGTGGATGACCAAGAGCTGAAAGCTATAGTGGTAGTGAATCCATCTCAACCTATGCTTGAATTAGCAGCAAGATTTGATGATACTATTCCAACAATATTGGACCATTTGAAGCAAATCAGCAAGGTAAAGAAGCTGGATAGATGGGTACTGTATGAATTAAACAAGCATCAGTAGAGAAATCAATCTCGAAACTTGCCTTCCTTTGTTGTCATAACATAAAGGCGAACCATTTCCACACCGTATCGTTATATGTGATGAGAAATGGATTTTTTTTGATAGTCCCAAGCATTCAGCACAACGGTTGGATAAAGATGAAGTGCCGAAACACAGTCCAAAACCAAATATTCACCAAAAAATGCTAATGGTGTCTGTTTAGTGGTCCAGTGATGGTATTATCCATTACAGCTTCACGAAACCTGGTCTATCAATTACAGTGGCTGTCTACTGCAACCAGTTGGACGAAATGATTAGCGTGCTTGTGATTAAGCAACCCAGATTGGTCAATAGAGACAGGCCAATCCTCTTGCAAAGACAACTCTTGACCACATGTTGCATAAACAACACTGCTCAAACTGTAGAGGCTCGACTTGGAAACTCTCTGTCATCCAGCATATTCACAAGACCTTGTGCCAATTGACTACCATTTCATCCAGGCTTTGGACCACTTTTTGCAAAGGAAAATATTCAATTCTCAACAAGCTGTGGAAAACACCTTACACGATTTCATCACCACTCACTCTCCAGGCTTCTTTGCTGCTGGTATAAACAAGCTACCATTAAGATGGCAAAACTGTCGATAGTTCAGGCACAAATTCTAATTGTACTGCTTCTTGTTTGAGATATAATAAACTAAACTTTGATTTGAAATTGGACTTTTCATATTTAATGACCTAATATCTTGTGAACAGCATAATTATGGTTTATTGGGCTTGGTGGGGAGAGTTGTTAAGGCTTTAATTCACTCAATAAAACACTTAAAATGCCCACAATTTCCATTTGCCTTTTTTGTTTTTATTTTTATTTATTTATTTAAAAACAAACTGGATACCTTAAATAATGATCCCAGCATCTCCTGACCTGTAGGCAGCCCTGCCTGAAAGACCTGTGTCTTCAAGTTGAGGCATTTCTGTTCTACCCTGGAGGCACCTGGGACCGTGGGAGACTTTTAAGCAGAGAGATTTGGGACTCAGGTTTCTGGGTTTTAGAAAGAGGAGTGGGAATGCACCCACAGGTAGGCGTGCCAGTTAAGAAGCTGTTGCAGTCCTAAAGAAACCCAGAGTTTAGGTGTGAAATTGTCCTGAATTTACACACACTTTATAAAGCACTTACTATGTTCTAGGCACTGTTCTTGGTGTTTTACAAACATTAACTCATTTAATTCTCATAACCCTACGAGGTAGGAGCTATTACCAACCTCACTTACAGAGGGGGAAACTGAGCCAGGAGAGGCTGAGTATTTTGTCACACAGCTAGTTAAGCGGCAGAGCTGAGATTTGAGCTCTGTGCTCTGAACTCCGGGATCTGCTGTCTCTCCTCTGCTTACACTGGTCTTTGGGCACTCTGATGGACTCCGCAGCCAAAGGAAAGGAAGCCTGCCTAACCCAGGCACCGGGCTAGCATCTGAGCCCCTAGGAGTCAGGAGAGGGTGATACAGAGACCAGATTTCTGGCACACAAGGGCCTTTATCCATTCAATCCAAATCCCTCACTTCATAGATAAGAAAATTGAGGTTCATAACGGGGAAGGGACTTCCCAAGTTCCTGTGGGGAAGTTTCGGTGTCCTGACTTCCAGTTAAGATGCCAGGCCACTGCACCTTGGTTCATGCAGCTGCCCCTCTGTGCAGCCAATATGCCTTTTTCAAAACCTTGCCCGACAACTTGGCAACGTCTAACAAGAGCTATAAAATGATTTGTGCTCTTTGATCAAATCATTTCACTCTTGGGGAAACTAGGAGGTGGGGCAATTGTGCAAAGATAGCAAATTTTATAGCAAAAATTGGAAACAACCCCAAGTCCTGGCAAGAAGAAAATCACCAAGCTCACTGGGATCTCTTAGCACAATGAAGAATTAAGGAGTGATTCACAATGACCAGGATGTGGGCCAGGCATAGCACTCTGGGAGGCCAAAGTGGGAGGATCACTTGAT